>VZTO01022012.1:656-107519 GCA_013400615.1 Syrrhaptes paradoxus | reverse complement strand
TCCTTTTCTCTCTTTTGTAGGACTGAGTAGCTGTGATGTTTGCTGTAACCAGGGAATTGTGGGTTTGCATTTCTTATGCTGTTTATACAGCTGAGGAGTTTCTCACCTGTCTGTGCTTGGAGTTAACGTAATGTGCTGTCCACATTCAGCACCAGGTCTGTGCTCTGTGAACATGCTGAAGGTAAACCCGCCCCAGAGCACTGCAGGCGCTGAACCCAGCACAGGTCAGGGTGGTGCTCGGGGTGGGTCTGTGTGGTGCTCAGGGGGTGGGTCTGTGTGGCCGTCCTGACTCCAGGGCTGGTCTGCAGTAACTACAGGTGGCCATTGCAGACACCACTGGTGACATTGAGGGTTTCGTGCCTTGCCTCCAGCTGCCTCTCTAGAGAGGCAAAGGTGCTGTAAGCCTCGTGCCTTCTCTGCCAGGCCCAGGAAGGTGTGTCAGCCACTGTGTCTAAAATAGTAGGAGACACCTCTGTTTAGGAAAATGAATTCCACCCCAGGTGTCAGAGCTGAGGAGCAGTTGTAGCTCTGACCTTCCAGTTTTCCTGTAAGAGAATCTGTTTCAGAAGTCAGACCTTCAGATTTTTTTTCTCCCTTGTGGAGTCTCCTTGTTCTGTTGCGCTCTGACAAAAGGCAAAAACTATGGCAGCCACTTCAGCAACCCTCGTGTTCAGTAGGCACCTGGCTGCAAAACCTTCCCTGCAAATCTGCAACAGGCGCAGTGACTTAAACAGGTTTTAAAGGTGGTTATTCTTCTCTGTTTCACACCTGGGAAAGCTGGACAACCGTGTTGAGTTTGACCCTCCCCAGTACACGAAAGGTGTTGTCGTAGTGGAGCGAGTGCAGTGGATGGCCCCCAAAGTAGCCAGAGGCCTAGAGCACAGGTACCGACTCTATGACTCTGTTCCCTGGAGCTGTTCAAGAAGCGTGTAGATGTGGTGCTTGGGGACATGGCTCAGTGGGTTAGGTGGTGTTCGGTTGACGGTTGGACTTGATGATCTTTGATGTCTTTTCCAATCCTAATGATTCTGTGATTCTACTGTGAGGAGAGCCTGAGGGAATAGCTTTGTTCAGCCTGGGAAAAAAAGACAAAGAGGAAGTCTTCTACTCCCTGCTAGAGAGGGTGGAGAGAAGGTGGATCCAGACTCTTCAGGGGTGGAAAAATGACAGAGCAAGAGGTAATGAGCACAGGTTGAAATGTGAGATTTTCTGGTTAGGGAAAAAACATTCCTTGTTAGGGATGTACTGTAAGAGGATGCCCAGAGAAGTGGTGGAATCTCCATACTTCGGGATAACTCAAAATTTGACTGGATAAGGTCCTGAGCAATGGGATTTAAGTTTACCCTCCTTTGCGCAATAGGGTTGGACCTCTGAAGGTCATTCCGACCTGAACTATTCTGCAATTCTAAATGCTGACCTGAATAAAAACAAGCCCACATGCACACTTCCTTTTTTTTACCACATCTGAGTCCAAAGCAGAATGCGATACTGTATCAGGGATCTGTCAGAACCCAGGGCAGTACTGTTTTGACTATAAATTCCAATCGCTCTTTTTAACTAAGTTTCCTGGGTAAATCGCTGCATGACTCTTAAGCTTTTAGAGCTCCGAGTTGTCAGCGTTATTCAAATAAGAATGTTCTGCTAGAGCTCACTTGGGAAATTAAATAAGTGTAACGATGACGTGTGTATTGGTCCAGTAAATATATTGTAATCCTTTCAGAGACTCTCAGGGGGCAATTGTGCAGCATCCTCATGTGTGATGCTTGTACTCAAAAGTTTTTGGGTGGATCAGTAATACAAGCCGCAGGACTTGCATTTAGTGGACTTCACCATTTTACTACAGCTGTTACATCTCCATGGCTGTTCGCTATGAAGTTTTAATGAATGTTTTCATTTCATGCAGTGTAGTGCTGTCTTGTTTGTGATGCAGTTCAACAAAAACATTTCTGGTCTGGTTAAAAATCCTAAAGAACTAACAGCAAAGATGTTCTGTGTAATCGTTGAGTTGCACCATTTGTCCATTGTAGTGTTCTTGTACTGTTCCTATCCCAAGTGTTATATATTAGCTATAGCATCAAATAATTTTTTAAAAGTTGGGTTTCATTTCCTCAGTGGATGTTGTTGAGGAGCACTACCATTGCTTTAGCCCTACTTGGGCACCACTGTGATTTTGCCCCGTTGTTCTTACTCAAAAACGTTTTGATCTAGTACTTTTGCTAGAACTTAATTTTAAAGAAAACTGACACAACCTCTTAAAAGTTCTAAAGTTTAACTCGTAATTCTGGGGGTAATTATCCAAGTCACATAAGATGAGTGCATAATACCACAGTGTATGGGAGGAGTTGGCCATATCAGTCACACAAAGTGATGTCCATTCAGTGACTTCCTCCATGGTACCTAATTTGATATAAACCCAAGAAATCTGATAATGAAAATCTTTCTCTATAAAGTTAAATTTAAAAATAAAGCACAGATTGAGAAATGCGAAGGGAAATCTATACAAATACTACCATTATTCAGGTATATGAGTCCTGACAACACCTCTCTTTTTTTTTCTTCAAAAGAAACAGCAGTAAGTAACCGAGATGCGTCAGATGCTTTTGCATGGTTCATTAGCTGTATTGCCTCCGCACTTTCACATTTTTTAAACATTTTAAGTGCAGTCACTCATTCAGATTTTGACGAATAGAGCTTTGCTTCTCATTTTAAAATGTGTCATTTACCAAGGAAAAACAGAATCCTGAGATTTCTGATCAGACTGAAGTTTTCACAAAGATTTTGTAAGTAATTTATTTGTCCTTTGGTTGGACAAATCACACTTTCTGGGAAAAATGCCATCATTTCAGCTGTTCATCATTGCATGACAACATTTTGATCTCCTCCAGAAAAAGCTTCTTTTTTGAGTACAAGACATTCAAGATAGCAACACCAAGTAGGCTTCAAAGGGCATAAATACATACGTCCTGTTGGTTGGCCAGCTTCGTTTAAAAGTACCCAGAACTCAGTAAATCAGTTCTGGTTAAATTTCAGCTGTCACCATACTATATGCAAGAAACTCTGATTTTACTTTTCACTTATGAGCTTCAATAGCATGGCCAAATCAGGTCATGGTGCAGAAATTACTGCACTATTAAAATCCTTCAAATGGTACAGGAGTATTTTGAAATAAATCCTTTGCAAACACTTGCTGTAGCTGAACAAGCTATAATATTAAATCCCATAGAAATCCTATGCAGAAAAATAAATATATTGTTATCAGAGAGCAATAAAAAAATCAATTGCGTCACTGATTCCCTAGAGCAAACTGTGCTTGCATTGGTATTTCAAGCATTTTCCTGCCTTTTTTTTTTCAGTCCTGTGAGACTGGAATTTTGGGTCTGGTTTTGGTCTGGTTTCTTTCCCACTCTCCAGCTTTCAATTAGGATGCCCCAGTGCAGAGAATGGAAGTGACACACTTGCTCCTTCTTGGACCTCTTCCAGCTCCAGGGAGAAAAAAGGAGCTGATTAGCTCCTGTGGTTTGGAAAATGCTGGCTTAAATATTTTAATTGTTTGCTAGACAGGAACCACTGTGCTACAGTTATTGTAATGTTTTCATTTCTTGCTTCTAAACCCCGTCAGTGCATCTGCATCTTCTCAAACCTCTGCTCTGTCCTGAAATGTCTCTCACACAGAGCAGCAGAGTGCTAACAAATCTTCTGGAAAACAATTCCGAAATCTTGATGAAATCCACATTCACAGGAATTGAACATTGCCAGCTGATTTCCTCCTACTGCCAATACACTCTTACAGAACAGCAGAATATATTATTAAAGACAAAGACTTTAGCTGTTTATCTTATCTGCTGCTTTGATAGGAAATCCAGAGATGTCCTACAGAAGGAAAAGTTGGGGAAGAATGTATTGCAATGGGCAGTGGTGGGTCAGGGGTATTTCCTGTAACCTGTGAGCTTTGGAATGAGATTATACCTGCTGTGTGCACATGAGCTAAAGCCCCTCATGCTCAGTATAAAGTTCAGTTGGAAAATACATAGGTATGATTGGAATATTACCCTGCTTTTCTCAAATATTGGTGTGCTTGCTGTTCTTGGCAGAACTGCTGCCTCTATTTAAACCCTTGCCTCTCCTTTCTCTCATCTCATGCTTTTCCACAGTCTGGCTAAAATAAGAACTATGGAAAAATCTCTTTCATGACAATGGTAAGTTTTTGCTAACCTTTACTGCTTTTTTTTTTGGTAGTTTTTGGAAAAATAGAAATCAGAGCCTAATCTTCATCCCAGAGTATTTAGCAGCTGCACAGTCCAGTTCATCTGGCATATCAAAATCTGTGTATGAATCCAGTTGGAATCTGAGGAACAGTATGAGTTGAAAAAAGTCAGTACTAGGAAAGGTTTCAGTGTCAATATAAATATTTTTTCATAAAGGTCTGACCATCTCTACTTCTGTACTTGTTTCCTAAGTTTTTCTAATGCAGACTAAAAGGTCTTTTGGGGGTAGGCATCTTGTCTTGTTTTGCTCTCAGCTTACATTTTCCTCAATGAGTGCTTAGTATCTGGTTAGTTTATTTGAAAGCCTAGATAAAAGCTGAGCTGTTTGGAAAATCTGGAAAATCTGGATCTCATTTTGCAGAAAAGCATCTTGAGAGTTTTTATTTTTTCAGACAGAAGACACTAACGTCAAGCTTTATCCAGATAAACCATCTCCTAGTGTTAATGTTTCACTGCCTGGAATGTCTTTGGACAGCTGTAATATTTGTAGCAGTTCTTTTAAATCATCACTTCTGTCAATTTGAAAATGCCACGGTATAAAGTTTACAACCTTTTTCTTTTACAGTGCCACCCATTGTAAATGCCGCTGTACTGAGGAGTCAGTCAGTATGGCATTATATTTGGTATCTCTTGTGATAATGGAAGTAGAATAATATCCTAGCTGATACCTGTCATGTTGGCTTGAATTTTCTATGCAAATTGTCATTGTGATGCAATTTGCATTCAACTTTTACAAAAAATGTTAAGTCTTCTCCAGTTGTTTTTGATGTACTGCTTGATTTCAAAACAGAATTCTCAGGAATACAGTGCTTTATGCCTTCCAGATAAACCAAAAGGAAAGCAATGAAGAATTATATTGTGTCCAATGACTACCAGCTGAGGTGAATTTGGAACTGTCTGGGGTTTGGAACACATACCAATATTCCAGCAGAATTTACTGTAGAACTTTGCAAAATCAGCTGTGATACTTCAGATGAGCATGTGCTTTCACAGTTGCATTTTTCGATGCTTCAGACTACCTCTCAGACTATCTTTGCATCTTTCTTTCACCTAAAAGACTGCATATTTGGTGAAATTGGTTTAATGTATAACATTATATAATTGCCAGTCTCTAAGACAGTACAAGACTCTGCTTTCTGTGCAGTCAGCCATGGCACACTGACTTTCAGAATGGTTGGTAGTAAATGGAAAGCTGTAATTGAAATTAATGGAAAGTTTGCTGCCTTTGGTAGGGTTTTGTGTAATAGTAATAAGACGGCATATTGTTTGCATTTTAAACTTGCTGTCTAAGAAAGTTCTCTGAATGGGTGATACAGGGTCTGAAGATAGTCAAAATGCTTTTAAACTGCATGGAACTAGAAGATATTAAATGCTCGTTCCATTTTCTCTACCTATCAACCCACCTAAATGCACAGGCCCTGCTCTACAGCCCCTGTCATTGATGTGAAACTAAAAAGCTCCGTCAACTTGGAAATTCTCTAGACTGGCAATTCCCTTAACTAATCCAATTTCTACAGACAAAGCATCTGCTGTGCCTGTAGTACCTGCTGTATTTGCTGATAGAAAGGGACACAGATATTGGTAGAGGATCAGATCTGGGAGCTCCTGTAGGAATCAGAGCTCCATTTACAAATAACTAGTAAAAGTAAATATAAACCAACAGCTAGTTGTGTTGAAGAAGACCCTTTGGATCTACTCAGTGTGAATAACTGTGTTACAGTTATAACAGGAAACAGTATAAGAAGAACTTGTCCTGAAAACATAATGGAGTTAATGATTCGTCTCATGGGATAATCTTCCTTCAGTGGTTTGAGCAGATATCGCTCTACACACGATTTTCAATCTTTTACTCATTCCCATTGAAATAAATAGAGCTTCTGCACCATTGATTTCATATAGCAGGAAGAATATATAATCATAGTAAAAAGACACTCTAGTAAGAAAAATAGGTTGTTTGTGTGTTACACATGACTCAGCAGAGCCCAGATTTTGTAACTGTTCAAAGTGCTCATTTCGCAGTTACTCCTGCTCCCAGTAAAGTCTTGGCCTCAGGCACCTTGAGGTGTGTTTGAGGTGGGAATGGCGCAATGGGAAACCCACAGCTTTCTTCAGGGCTGAAATAAAGCAGGAGTTGCAGCACTGTGATACAGATTAATTGCTACCTTAAAATCACTAATTAACTTTATTGTTATTTAAAATCAATTTTGTATTATGTAATCTAAAATAATTCCAGGATCTTAACTTTGATGGATTAACCAATGCCAAGAAAGAATAATCACTGGTCCACTCAAGAGTAAAGTGTATGTACTGAAATGTTCTTGGCTCTCTACTGTGTGGGGCAGAGAGGGGAAGCAAGGTGAGCAGGAGAGGCGTCTGCCCATCTGTCTTGTCTTTAGCTAAAGTTTCTGAATTTCTTCCTCCTGTCTGAGTGATGCCCCTCGCAGCCCTTCCCGATCTTTACACGGTGACTTGGTCCTTCCCCACAGCGTGCCGTAGGTACTGCTCTCTCCCTGCAAGCCCTAAGTTAGAAACCTTGACTGTGGATGGAGGCTGGCAGCCTCTTCACAACAGGCTTTCTAAAAGGACTGCTTCCAACAACTGACTGGGCTGGAATGAAGAAGAAAACAGATTACTGTCCTTGTATTTCCACCTTCTGCCAAATACAGATACCACCTGGTTCTGTTCACACTTTTGTATCCAGAATTATTTTGTTTGGTCTGATGTGCCCTTGTCTTCTATACTGTAGCCATAGCATCCCTGGTATGAGCAAACTAGCATCTGGGACAGATTTTTAAAAGTATCGAAGTGACTAAAGAGGCAGAAAATCACACCAGAATTTTGGCTTCATATTGAGGTGCCTAAATGTCTTTAAAATCTGAAGTCTGAAGCTTCAGTTTCTGAAATTGTACTTACATCAGAATCCCTGCTCTTGTCCGGAAGAAACTAATCTAAAGAGGAGCAGGAGAGAGGAGGGATCAGAAGTGCGGATGTTCAGGCCTTACTTATACAGAAAAGACTGAAAGTTTTACAAAGGTATATCCTAAAGTTTAAAAATCTAAAAAGGAAAAAAAAAATTAATGATTTTTAGAAATTTAATATTTTAAATTGATCTAGTGGGGTTCTGTGGGTTTTTTGAGGCCTGACTAATTTTTGAAACCTTGGCTTTAGCAACATTCTGTTCTTAAGTACCTAATCACTTAACCGCCTGCTAGAGGATGTACAGACAACGGGAAGATTTTAGCAAAAAGGAGCATCTTCATGTCTGAGTATCTCCTTTTTTGGCAGCTTGTATCTCATTCTGTTATTCAAGCAAGAGTGTTGGGGGCTTTTTTTAGTTTGTTTCATTATTAGCTTAGAACCAAAAATAGCGCAAGTCATCACTACTGTGGGACAGATGGTCCTATTGGTAGAATACCAGGCACAACCATGAGAGAATTGCCTAACTTAGGAACAGAATAACTATAATTACTGGAACAGCAAAGGTCACTGGGTCCATCATCATTGTTTCTTAATTTCCCTTTTACTCTTATCCCTTTATGTCTATAGTCCTATTTTATCCAATGCTTCTTTGAACATCTTTTCTTGTTATAAGCATGAGTTAATTCACTGGCCCTGAACTAAACAGCACACCAACTTTTCCTGAATGTCTCGGGTTTATTTTTTTTCAAAATGCTATAACTTTTCAGTGCTTCCTTCTTCTGCTTCAGGTTTTTGTTTGAATTTTTAATCAATAGGGATCCACTGAGAGTGGTGGTGTTCTTGTCATCAGCTGTCCTTAAAGCGATGCTTCAGCTGTCCATGGAATTATTCCACTGTGGAAAAGTATTTACTCACCTTGCTCCTCACAGTATTAATTTGTCTAATAAGAAATTGTATTTTCACTAAACATCTGCCCTGCGTGTTCAAGGCTACATAGTTATTACCTCTCTCTTTTAAATTTAGTTTATCTTGGGGCCATAGGTATTTCACTGCTATCTGGGGGCTGGCTGTGTCCCTTGTCTTTAATACAGGACCCTGTTACAATATGGAGCACTGTCTGCAAAGCTTTAGTACACTGAGGCAGATCGTCTGTGAGACAGGTTAGACATGATCTCACAAAAGACCATTACTGGCGGCAATTCAGAGCTTCCCCTCTTGTACAAGATCAGATTTTGAAATATTTGTCTACTTAGCTCAAAAGGAATGCTACCAAATCAATGCAAACTATCTAGGGAGCTATTTGATTTGCATCCTGGCTTATCTCAGTGATGCACTATGTTCAGTGGAGTTTCTAAACTTGCTTGTGTGATCGTTCCCTTTCATCAGATAGAGCACTGAGACTGAGGACGTTAAATAACTTCTGCTGAACCGTATCAGGGATCTGCTTCTATGCCATGAATCAAACATAAGTCTTCTAAATCCCCTATCAGCAACCTCTGCATAAGTCATACCTCTTGGAAAAAGCCAAGTCGCTTGGCATTCAGGATTCCTCAGAATTTCAAGGGGACTAGTTTTAGGATATGTTTGTCTACTTCTATTTTAAAAATTGATGTTTTCCCAACACACTTTATCATAGCACTTCATAGAAACAATGCCACTGACTGGCGAAGTAACATTAGTCTGTGATAAAGTGTCAAAACAGGGATTTCTTTCACATGAGGATCCTCTTAGTGGTAAGCAGATGTACAAGAACAGGGCTAAAAGAAAACAGATCAGATTTTACTTATGCTCCAACTTGAATTATAACTTTGGTAATAATGCTATGTCATGTGTTTCTCTGGAGAACTCAGCACACAAATCCCTTTTCTTTTACCAGTACTTGGAATGCAAATTTTGCACTTGACTTAAATGCTTTTTTTGAAACAACATCCTTGCCTTTTCAAAGACTTTTGTGACCAGTGCAAGTTTTCATTCATCTTTAGGGGGGATTCACATGTTTTCAACATGCCCTACTGTGTCCACCCTGCCTGGTGCATCACCATGTCAAGGAGTCAATGAAATATCTTGGGCACTGCTCATAACAGACCTGCTTTACACTCGGGTTTTCCTCCTGCTGAGAAGGCTGAATTAGACCAGCTGGGAAAACGTGCCCATGGGGCCGCCTTTGCCCTGGACAGTGAAGGTTTAGCTCCTGCTTTTCCAGTGCTGGTGAGATAGGTCCCTGTCCCAGGCAGTATTCAGTTAATATGGGGGTGAGCTCCCCCACCTCCTGCTCAGGAAAGATCAGGGGACTGAGAGCGGATTTAAAACAGCAGCAACATGGGAATACTGGAAGTCAAGTCAGTCTTTTACTGGGCTTATAGCTTATCAGCAATCACGGATCTTGCAGCCTCAGTCTCTACTGAGTTTAAAAGTGCTTGTTTTACCTTACAGATCCCCTCATACCTATGTGTATTTTAATGTAAATTAGTACTAGCTACCTGGCCTGTTTGCTGTGTCTAGATGGGCTGCTTTCTTGGTGGTCTCCAAGGTGAAATAACAAGTGTGGGATGCATTACTCTTCTCAGTGGAAGCAAAACTTGGTGTTTTGAGAGAACGAAGATAAGGTTTTTGAATGGTGCATTTTACAGATAACTCTTGTTAATAATTAAATTCTCAGCAGTTCTGTGGCTCCCTTTACCTGAAATACTTCACTTTCCAAGTGGTAATATACTGAGCACTGAATATTCGATAACTGTTTTGTAATTGAACTCGTAAGAAATTAATCTGTATTGGAAATTGTAGGAGTAAGGGGTGTTCCAAATTGCATTGAGTTACAATGTTTCCTTCAAAATATAGCCTAAAATCTGTGTATATATAGTCATATTTTTGCACACTGATCATGATCTAAGGGCTTAGTTTAGCCTGGTCCTTGAATATCTAATTTAGGCTCTCTGGTTTTTTACTAAGTTCAAAATTGTGGGACTCTTTCAGAGATCTGTAGCATCTGTGTAAACAGGAGTGTGTACTGGTGCAGTGTAATATATCGTCACATCTCTCTGCAGATGACTTTGCTGCCCCAGTGAGGTGTGTTAAGTAGGAAAAGTTGTATTTGAGTAGTTGCAATAGCCAAAAAGAGAAAAACAGTATGAAGAAGTAAAAAGCCCCTATTGTAAAGATGTTTGATTTCTGTCACAAAGGAACGGATTCCCTTTGAAAGGTACTCCATTGCTAATTAATTCTCATGCACCTAATTTGTGGTTTCAATTTGAAAGGCTAATCCCCTTGTGTGAGTTCAAAGAGGTTTTTTTAAAAACAAAACATTTCAAATGCCTATGAAAATGCAAAGAACATTGAAAGGAGTTAAAACTTAATAAAATGTATTATTTCCCCAAAAGTATATCTAGAAAGGATTTGTCTGAATGGGTGTGTGTATACATATACATGTAAATACATTTCATGTATCTAACAAGAAGTGAATGAGCTGATCTACAATAAGCAAGATTTTAGCCTTACAAAGACTTAAAATAGATACATAAAAAAATTCTTAAATTACAAAAAAACCCCCATACCAAAATGTGAACTTTAAAGCAGTTATACATTGAATTCCTGTGATGCTCCGGTGTGGTCAGGGAATTCCCTACAGAGATATTTGAATCAACCTTCCCCAGAGCACCGCCTCTGAGAAACAGACTTAAAGTGCAACAAACATGGAATGACAACAGAGGCTGGCGCTTCGCTGGGGGAACAAACAGTTGTATTCACATAAGCAGCAATGTCATTCCAAATGTTGATCTTTGGACAATACATATTTTGCACTTTTTCAAAAAATTTTAAAGATTCCAAAGAACAGAATGAACTAGAAAAGTCAATGTCAATAAACATAAAAGCATTTTAAAATTGAACTTTTAATTTTTATATCAAGTGACAAAAAAACTTCTATTTGTTAATTTAGAAATGCATAGAAACATCAGATGATGGTAGCCACCCATTTATTTTCAGAAAGCTGCATTTTTTTGAGAAAATGCAATAAATACTCACAGACCTATTGCATACTGCAGTGCTTAAATATATTTAATTTCTACTGTATTATTTATTACTTTTCTCCTTCCTCACACTCTCATGCCAACTTCATTTATCTTTATTCAAGATAACTGGAGACAGTGGCAAGGAATATTTGTTTTAGGACAATCACTTTTGCAAGATAATGTAACTAACTCCTGACCTTCAGTTAGGAAGAGGCACTGTGGAAATAATTCTTTGAGGAGAAACCCCAAGAGAATTAACCACAAGATCCCCCTCCAAGAGCTACCACAAGCCTTGGGATGAGAATGCAGGTGGGTACAAGACCTGCTAGTCATGGATACATTCCCTGCCCATCAGCAGTTTAAAACCTTAGAAACGCTACGGCTGGTACGGTTCAGGAAAAGGCTGCATTAAAAAAAACTAACAGATTCTTTACATCCAAACATAGACTGTGAAGTACATGAATGTTGAAACATGTATCTTGGTAGATGGACCTGCATTCCAGTTCTCAGCTCTGTTATGGCCCGTTAGTGATCTCCACGACCCTTTGCTGGGCTCGCTCCAGGATGTCCGTGTTTGTTGCACTGGGGGGCCCAGAACTGAACACAGCACTCTAGATGTGGCCTTACCTGTGCCACAAGTACAGGAGAATAACCACCTCCCTTGACCTGCTGCCCCCACCCTTCCTAATGCAGGGAAATGCCATTTAAAATTAAACTTTAAATTCAGTTTGGAAGATGGGTTGAAACAGTTGTGCCGACTGGCTAAGTTCCAATGGTAAAAGTTGAGAATTTCTGACCAGCTCTGTTCTGTCCCTCCCTGTCAGACAAGATACCTGCCCATGAAGCCTGAACTCCTGAAGGTTTATTTAATGATTGTTAAGCATTTTTTATCCTTGTATGAATACTCCTTGTATAACTAAAAAGAACCTCCAAAGACCCCACGCCTCTCAATGTGAGCAACAACCTGCGTTTTGCTGGTTAGCAGCTGCATCTGAGCTCCATGTATGCAGGGAGCCTCCGAATATCCCCTCATTACATTGCCATTCTCAGAAAGTATCGAAAGAGAACACAATAATAGGTCAGGACAGAGAAAGTATCAGAAAATCCCAAATAGATTTTTCATGTAGCTTATTGGAATCAAATATATCCCGGGGCAATGAGAAAGAAAGGAGTTTTCAGTCCAAAATAGAACTTTTAAGATTTTTTTCATCCTTTTCATAAAGCATCTGAAAGTCTGAGGAAAAATAGGGGAAAGGAGGATGAAGCAGGAAAATACCTTGAGGGATTAATGTTCATGTCTCAAATAACACTTTCATATTTTGCAGCTTTAAAGCTTTCTGGTTTATTTTGGGTTGTTTGTTGTTTTTTTTTTGTTCTGGGAATAACAGATTTGTTTCCCGTAATGCAGAGTGTTTGGTACATTAGATGGACACTGTTCTAGCTGTAGTCTGATGAGTGCTGACTAAAGGAGAAAAATCGTTCCTCTTGATGCACTGGTGACACTCCTGTTCATACAGACTGGGGATGCTGCGAGCCTTTGCTGCAGGGGCACCCGCTGGCTCGCACTCCTCTCCACCAGCGCTGCCGGGTCCTTTCCAGCAGAGCTTTGCAGGAGGCGTGTCTGAAGGAGCAAGACTTTACGTGTGTCCTTGCTGCATTTCTTGATGTTTTTTGGTGCAGTCCTCCAGCCCAATCCTAAGTCTGTCTGAATGGCAGCCCTGCCCTTGAGCATCCTGACTTCACCTGATGTTAGTGCTGCTCCAAGAGCTTCCCCTCGGCTACAGAGAAAACGTACGAGCGGTAGGGGCTCCTTAGTATCACTCGGTTTCCTGTCCAGCAGCAAAGGGGTTGGCTGCAGCTGTGCCTTTCTAAACAGTCTTTGCTTTAGCTGCTGAGGTGTTCCGTTTTCTTTGTGATTCTGTGCTTAAATGTCACATGGGTTTCTTGTTTCCTCTCTTTTCCAATCTAGTAACATATTTTTCTTGGATATTTTAGTATTTAGTTCTGTGCTGTTTGTCATGTCTTATGTTCAACTTTGGCCATTTACCCAGAAGCGTTCACATGCCATTTTCTATTTTCTACGTACAAATCTTAACTGACACGTGCAAATCAAGACTCTAGACACAAATGCCTATTTTCACAAAGAAAATTGATGCATGTGTGGTTCTGTGAGTGACTAAATACAGGGCAAAGACTGAAGATGCATAATTTTGGACAATTAAGTTCAAAAAATATCACGTGGTTTATTTTTAACAGCTTCTGATTATTTTTTTTACCTAATTGCTCTTGCTCTGATTCATATCTCTGCAGAGCTGTATGTGTGTTTGTAGCTCAGCTCAGACTTCACAAACTGAGCAGTCAGCAGTCAGCAATTAGTCAAAGTCTGAGAAGCTTGCTCATGTTCGTATTTCTGTTACAACCCTCACTTCGGGCTGCACACAAGGCAATGACTAAATGTCTTTCTTGGAAATGCTTCTTAGAAGTGTAAGGCTGAAAATGCTCCTCTGGTTCATAATAACCGCGGTTGTCTATTGGGGAAGAGGCAAGAACAATTTAGTGACAGCATAAATATCAAGCTGGGTTGGACATTGTAAGGATGCTCTGACTGTGACCAACAAGTACAGGATGGCTTACCTTGTTAATGTCTATAATACCATCTTTGCTTCAATAATTATCACTCAATAAGATATTTTTGCTTCAGAAAAGGCTACAGGCAAAGATGTTAAAAGATGATTAAGGTTGCATAACTAAGCATGCAGAAATTAAGAAGTGCCTTTTATCCACTTAGTGTGAATACGTGGTAAGATGATCTTTAATCGCACAATCACATGTACTTTCCTAGTGCTGCCAATTCATTCACCTTTTCAGGTTATGGTGGGGTAAAATATATCTACTAATTAAAGAGCAGAGGATCTGGGAGTGGAAGAAGGAAACTGCTGGGAAATTAACCCATTCACTGCTGCATTGTCTCAATAAGTCTGAGTTTGGCCCGTCTGACTGCTGGGAAGAAAGCAAATTCTCTTTTTTTCTTATTCCTGAAGAATATTGTTAACTAAGGTCCTCTACATCCCTCTTGTGTTATATATAATCCTTGAGAAATGCAGAAGACTGTTAAAGACTAGAAAGGGAAATGATGGCAGAAAAGTCCGAGTGTGCCTTCTGTATGTGTGTTTGTAGCTCAACGACTCGTGCTTCACCTGCCAGGGAGAGCTCGGCCACCGCCCCTGCTTAGGTGGCACAGCAGGTTCGTGGTGGAGGGGTTTTGCAGAGATAGTACCGATTGATAGTGCTGATGTCTGGGAAACTTTTCTTGGGTAACGCAAGTGGGGCTGGTATATTTGACATAAGCCAGTGTTCCTCCTAAAATACAAAAATCTCTGTTTACAACACTGGACCTTCTTAAGGAGAGAAGCAGTCTGTTTCTCCTGTGCCTCTTTCTTAGAAATGAGTATTTCTTCCGTGGGATTTTCACATTGAACAAGAGTCGGTATGACTCTAACATGAGTTAGAGAACTGGCTTGATTTATATCAGATACATCAGTCGGAATAGTTAAAATTCCAAAAAGTAATAAGCAATTGAAACTGAAGTCAAACGGGAAAGAAAGAACTAGAGGCACGGGAACCACCCAGTGCATAGTAGGTTTTTTAAGTCTCACTTTTCTCCCTTAAGGACTGTTTTTTTCTGTTCTGTCTCAAGGAACTGGCATATTTTAAGTATGACAATTGTGTAAAATACTCTCATGAACTTTTTGGGCTTGTAGACAAGGAACACTCACTTCCCTTGCTACATTCAGGGAGTCGCCTTTGGGATGAAAGGTGACACGAAGCATATATAGCACGACAGGAGGTGGAAAAGCCATGCCCTAGGATACCAAGTCACAACCTCGCTTCCTTATAAAGAACATGGGATCTCAAATGCTCCTGTCTAAGGTGTAGCAAAGATAAATGGTGGATTAATGCCTACAAATGTATCAATGAATTGGTTAGTTCAAACATTTTTATCATAATCAGTAAAATCTTTTTGTGACAGTTCCTGATATAAAGGAATATTGCTGCGAATACATAATCATTGCTTGTGTATGATGAATTTTTAAGTCTTTGTTTATGAAAAATGGTGTTATTTTTCTTTTCTCACATTTGACAATATAATACAATAACGCCAAGCATGACTCATACATTGCAATGATTCAGCAAGCTTGGAAAGTCAAAAAGTAGATATAGCTGACTTGAAAATTGGAGAGACTGAACAGCCAGAGCTATGTAATTTGGCTGTATAAAAAAGTAAAGCCATTTCAGTGAAACTGTTATGCATTATGTACATTTACACAAAAGTACATATAGGTTGACCAAAAATAATATACCAGAGCCTGATATTGCATTTATTAAAGTCAATGACATAACTGCTAGTAACTTAAATGCAAGTAGGACTTGACTCTAACTTCTTATAATACTACAAATGTTGAATAATATCAGCTATACCTGATATTTCTTAAGAATCAAGACATCTGCAAGCAAAAACTTATAAAATCAACAGGTTTAGAAGGGTGAAAGGGCTAACTTTTCCACATAAATTCTTGTCTGGTTAATTGGCTGACATCAGAAATGGTGACTTCTCGGGCAACCCACTGACCACCAGTCCAGCTGTGACTCTTCACTGTGCCTCTTCACCCTCTTCATAGCAAATCCTGTCAAAATACTTTCATATTTCGGCTTCAGAAGATGCTGTCAGGTCTGGAGAGTAGATGCTCCCAAACACAGGGGACCACTTAAGAAGTAATAAAATAACAAGGCATGGCCTCATTAAAGGGGGCCAGCCAAGGAGAGAAATAGAAAGGTCCCTGAGGCTGAGGGTGGGAATGACAGGAGGAGGAGGAAGCAATAAAAAAGAACTAAATGAAGAGAGGCAGATTGAAATTAGATGGCAATTACTGAAAACATATCATCCATGTCCTTCAAATGGTGTTCTCTGTGATCCAAGTGCCTGGAAAGATCTAACTACCCATTTGTTGCCACTGGGCAAATTCAAATGCTGAGCATTTCTGCTTCTCACTCCTCCAAAAAGTTTGGAACAGTGGTGAGACCTTCAGCAAGTCTGTGTCACCGTTGCTCCATGAGCATATAACGTATGAAATCACTGGAGCTGAAGCAGTGTACACTAACTGAAATTCTGGCCCTATATCTCTTTAATGTATATGAGTACGTCGTAGTCAAATTCCTTCTTCATTTCGTAGGCCAGCTTACTATTTTCTAGAAAAATGAAACTATACTTTCCAAAGTTACATATGTATTCTTTATACATTTTATATATGTAAAAATGTTGAAATGTTAAAAAATCCTCTGGCGTGACCAAAACTATTTTTTTACTTTCCAATATCTTCTTTATTTTATTGTCGGTTAGTTTTATAAGACTAAAATACCATAAAAATAAACCATTTGTTTTATTGTTGCCTTTCAGATCTGCCAATTCTATTCTTAG
This sequence comes from Syrrhaptes paradoxus, assembly GCA_013400615.1. Classification (NCBI taxonomy): domain Eukaryota; kingdom Metazoa; phylum Chordata; class Aves; order Pterocliformes; family Pteroclidae; genus Syrrhaptes; species Syrrhaptes paradoxus. The sequence goes on along the minus strand of VZTO01022012.1, from coordinate 90,852 downwards.
CTGTAGCCTAAAATATTATGACAGTCAGAAGACGAAGTAAGTGTTATGTAGATGTTTGCTGCTCCCTAAAAGATGTTCTTATATGGGCAAGAAATTAATCTGAAGCATCAGTAGTCATTTTATCAGGGGCATTTTCCCTGTTTCAGCTAGAACAAGTGATTCTTCATGTCTGTGTTGTTGTTTTCCTTCATTTAGAACTGATGTTTGATACTTTTTTTATTTATCAAGGGATCCCACCTGGGAAAACCTTAAAATATTCCCACATGTATCACATAATTTTTATGCCATATCCTTCTCTCACCCTGATGTTCTTAATGCATCAGCTCCCCCCCTCTCCTGTACCAGTGACATCAGCTGGATAACTCATCTGTTATGTTTTGAAACACAGATCTTCACACTTATCCTGAGCTTCCTGCCAGCAATCACAGAGCTGGTTCTTGTCTGCCTTCATAGCCCTTCCTAAAGCCTTTTTTCCCATATGATGACAGAAAATTTAGAGTGATTATGCAGCTGGTATGTGTTGACCTCTCCTTTTCTTTCCACCAAATATTGTCTCACTGTTATATTGGACTCGCCATTTGTTTCCTGAATCCATCTGTTGCCTCTTTCTCATGCCTAGATGGTGTTCTCTGTGACAGCTTCTGCTCGTGATGTAGGTGCTACAGCAATACAACGTACAGATAAACAATAACAGCATTCTTATCTCTTCTTTTTTGACAGAAGTTTCATCAGAAAATGTGTCTCATTTAGTTATCCTGTCTTACTGAAGGGAGAAAGAATTAGAAGCTGTAAAATCAGCAGCCCAAAGCAGCCCAAACACGCAACTTCAGTGTTTGATCACGCAGACAGAAACACCAGGCTGGGAAAGATTCCCAGTTCAGAATAACAATGTTCACCAGCTACTGGTGTGTTCATAGCTACCAAAGAGTTACAGACAGAAACTGCCAATAAACTGTCTTCTGCTTTAAAGGTTTCTTCTAGGAAGATTGTTCTGCCTCTTCCCCCATAGTACATTATTATGACGGAATGAGCAAGAAAATAAAGGACTTTAGTGGTATCTGCCCTCTGCACGGGATGTACTGCTTACTGCAAGTGATTTATTAGGGCCTGAGCTTGAAACTGTTCAGCATTCCGCTTAGCCTCTGTCAGGCAGGATGGTGTCCCTCATGTACTGAGCTTACAATGTGTTTGCTAACCGTGCGTAGGCAGGTGGTACATCTTTGTGGATGGACTTAATCCCAGTAGCCATGCCCATGTTTACTCTTGGAGAAGTTTACTCCTATTATCTTTGTGTCTGTACCCCAGCAGTAGACTGTTTCCATCTCAGGTGCTATCAGCGCTTTTTCACTAGGTCTGTTAGTTAAAACCTAAAGTATGAGGGGCCTTTATACCTGCTGGTGTTTACTTACAAAAGAAAGAAAAGATGGGTGTAATGAAATGCAAACAATAATGCATATCTAAGTACATCTCCTGCTTAAAGAGGGAGTTTACAGAAGTGAAATCAGTTCAGGCTTCAGATGTCTCAGAGCATGACCATAGATACAGTTCATAGCTCCAACCGCTTGTGTCAGGGGCAGGTGCTGCCCTGGTCCAAACAATGCAGGGAAGGGAACTACATGACACTCCAGAGCTGCAGCTCTGTCCCGTGGGCAGGAGCACACACCAGACTGGCTGGTAAGAACACTAATTATCATCCTTATCTGATACCCAGCTGCATCTGCAAAGGGAAGTGCTGTGTCCATCTGTATGCTCCTAGTGGGGCTGCATGTTAGTTTGTGGCCCTTGGTAACTTCAGAGGCTCTCAGGAGATATCTGAAGTCTTTGTTAATGGCATATCTAAATTTTCTTCTTTCACTGTGCAAAAACTGCTGCATTTTCTAATTGACAAAAACCTTAATGAAGTTCAGTACTGTGTGTTAAACACTCTAATTTCCTTTCTGCATATTCAGCCACTTCAAACGTCTTTCCTCAACTTCAAAGACTACCTTTTGAAGTCTCTAAAATTGTGAGCCAGCTAAAAGGATTTGCAACCTCTGTTCAAGGAGTCTTTAAGTAAATACTTCCACTGGAATACATTTTTTGTATTTCTCGAGTGTCCCCCCACCAAGAGCTCCATGCCCACAGCAGGGGAGCTGCCACTAGATGACACTTAAAGGTCCTTTCCAACTCAAACCATTCTGTGATTCTGTGATTCTATGATAAGAAGCTTGCTACACTGAAAATTCCTGTACTGCTCCTTGGCAGAGACATGTTTCAGTAAAATAGCTATTAACATATGCCTATTAAGTATTTACTAAAATACTGCATAAAATAAAAATCTGAAAGAAGAAGGAAGAAGTACTCAGCCCCCTTCTGATACTGCAAATATTATTTTCTTAGTTCCAGTGAATTTTGATAGTGCAAACAGATGTTTTGGGTTAAGTGCTGTTGCCACCAAAGCCCATCAATGTTCTGCCAACCTGATGGTAATTATAACTTGAAGTTTCTGTCAACATCCTTTCAGAGGTAGGCTGTAATCCGCAGGCCACAGGGACACTGTGGATATGCCTCTTTTCCTTCCACTATGCTCCTCCACCAGAAAGAAACAAGCAATAGTTGCTCAGCAGAAACTGTCTTCCTCCTTTTGCCCAGATGGACTGGCTGTTCTGGGTTGGGAGAATAGGACAAAAGGTGTCCAGAAGGACTCCTATATCTGGGACTGTACTTCCAAGTTAATTAGTCACAATTAACAAGTTTGTTAACCACAATTATAGCTCAAGAAGAGTCCCGAAGCAGGTGTTCTCAAGCATTTCAAGATAGTTTGTTTTCACTAGTTTATTTCTAGTCTTTGCCACTGTGTGAAATCATGAAAAGGTTAAATGTTAATTTTGCATCTGCTGGTTTACAGTTTCTGAAAATGTGCTGCTCTCTATAGAAATCTCAGTATTCTGTGAATTTCATATATCTTTCTGGTATCCTGATTAGACACTCACTTGAAATTTTTTTGTTTAAAAGATTTTTTGAGTCAAAAAAAAGAATTTTAAAATCAAAAATCAGAAGATCTCCAAAACTAAGATAGCTTTTACATGAAAATAAAATAAGAAATGGGAAAAGTCCAGCAAATAAAAAAAATATTAATTGAAAAACAAGAGTTCATGATTTCATTTCATAATTTCATGTTCTATATGAACTGCTCAATGCTCCATCTTCTCTATTTAAAGATGTGTCGATAGTGTATCAATGTGCCCGGCTGTTGGCATGCAATGGAACAATACAACAGTTAAGTAACAAGTTATGGTTTTTAGACCATTAAGCTCAGGAGATACTTAGTGCTGTCTGATAAAATACCTTAAGCTTTTTTCCTAACTTGTCTTCAGCATTGTTTCATCATCTGAAGTGGTAAGAGGAGGACACCGATTGTCTCTGTCTTGTTAAAGATGTGTTGGCTTCGCCTCGCTGTTCTGTCTCACTGTTCCCTTGTACTGCAGCTAGAGGCTGGAGAAGGCCATCCATTCACCCCTTCTGGTTAGCGTTTAAGTTAATAAATATAGGAAACTTCATCTCTCTATGCTTTCTTTTCTACTAGGAATAGATTTAGCAATAAGAGTAGAAGACATCTTTGACTTCCAAATCGCACCTTTGGAGTGCCAAGAGGCCTGTGTTTCTGGGAGGCCAGAAATACCGTCTTCCTGAAGCACTGCCCCAGCTCAGCTGCTGTTTGATTGAACTAGCCACCCTCCCTCAAAATGCAAATTCTGAAGCTGCCTTCATAGTTCAGAAATATCATTTCAGACATCCTGAATAAAATGATACAACTTTCAAAGATGCTGAGTGCAGCTCCCCTTTTATTTCCCTGGGACTCATAAAATGTAATTAGGCCACTTCCATAGTAGGAGGCTGGAATGTGAATGCATTTTATTTATCTAGGTTGGACTATTTTGGCCTATTGTTTATTTCATACTCAAGGCTGATCTACTTTTTTCATGTATTACAAGGAAATAGGTTTCTTCCAGTTCCCTTTAAACATGCTATTTCATAAATATTATCAGTGTTCGATCTCAGCTATAAATAATGGCTCTCATTTTGAGGTAGACCATAGCTTAATTGTTAAAATTGCTTAATTGTCTTACACAGTGTTCTCTGCTGAGTTATTTAGAGCGCTTTCTATACAAAATGCATTATTCAAAATGCAATCTGTGCTCTTGACTTGCAGACTTCACATACATTACAGAAGCTCATCTGTTCATTGTTTTACTTTTTTCCTTCCATATTCCAGCACCTCTACAGCTCTTAATATTTATATTCTCAAAAAAAAAAAAAGTTCCATTCAGAATGACTTCACCCTTACAAAAAAAAAAAAAAACACAAAAAAACCAACAACCAAACAAAACAAAACGCTGCCTTATCAGGGAGAAGGACAGGGACAGCATGAATACACTTTAAGATGATGAAACTCCCTCTGCTGTCCTTTCCAAGTCATTGAACAATAATGGCATCAACAAGAGTTTTGTTCATCTTTCTGCCTTTCTGGTGGTTTTCAGCAGTTGAAAACATCCTCTTGAAGTAAAAGAGCAGAAGCAAAGGCTCATATGCTGTGTGGAGTCTTTTTTACCTGGCATATGCTAGTAAACTACTATGTTACAATAAAACAAAGTTATAAAAATCCTATTGGAAGGAATGGAAAGGCAGGTGGTATCGTTCCCTAGGAGTGTGCCAATATATTGCATCAAGCTGTTCTTGACATCTGTGATTGCTGTGTGCTCATTAGGACAACGAGCATTACTGTTGTAAGCTGCAAATGAGAAGACCGAAGATTCCTGGACTTTCTGCCATACCTATCCTCATTTAAAAGCATAGATGAGATATTATGATAAGGTACTAATAATTATAAGAGAAGTTCATTAATTATTTAAGACCTTATTTAATCAGGAAGCAACATGTAGTTCCAGCAGCAGATGCGAAGAAGCATGTTTAACTTCCTAGCTGGATGCCTTGTTCCAGCAGTGTCTGCATTGCACCACTCTTCTCTTCTCCTGTTGCATAACAGTCCAGGGCCGGCCCGCTGTGATCTGCTCCGGCTGTTTGAGATTCCTCTTTGTCACTTCACCTCACTGACAGCCCTGCTCCTCGCTCCCCAGCGGTACGATTGCCACTCTTGGGAAGTGCTGGTGCTTGGGGTGGCTCTTAGCTACACGTTGCCTTTTGCATAGTGCTCTCTACCTGCATTACAGTTTTATGAGTTTCTCTCTTTTCAGTCTTTCATTAACAAGAAATGGTAACAGAACTGTCTTTAATCTTTGATGTGTACAGTAGGTAGCCCTAGGAATAATCTTCACAGGTCTGAATTTTAGCACTCCCCAAATTCTGGCTTGCTCCAGTGACCAGGGATCTAGGATTCTTTTGAAATATTTTATCTTAAAATAGATTTCCTAAAATCCTGGTTAGAAACTTGGAAGAGAAGTTTTCCATGTTATAACAAAAGGAGAAAAAAAGGAAGAACATTCATTGAATTAGTTTGAAGCTAAGGAAAAGTTTCGATTTCATCTGAGCTTCAGGAGAGACTGATATATTCCCAGCTGACTGGAGATCTGTGTTTCTTTCCATCAGAACCTTAAAGCTGTCATTTATATTTTTCCAGGTACTTAAGATGTTATGCAGTTAAACTGTGCACAATAATTCACCTTTAGCTGCAGTCATTTTCTCTCCCATAACAAGACTTTCATAAATCATTCCTAAGAAAGTAAATAAATCTCTCAGTTCCCACCATGAGCCACTATTAAATTTCAATCCTTCCTTAAAAATAAAGATGAATGCATTTAGTAACTGCAGATAACTAGAACTGTCATCCTTTAAAATATTATCTCCTGCTATAGAATTTGAACTAGAGAAATGCATCTACTTTTAAGAAATTGCACATTAATCATCTGGCAGCAGTGGCATACTGTACACATGGAAGTTGCTGGTGCAGTGGAGCCGTGTTTGACACCTCCAGGGAACATCAGCAATAGCCTGCAAAAGTTAGGGAAGAAACATGATGAAGCTTCACAATGAAATGTGAAAGTGCTCATGAGACATACCACAGTGCCGACAGCCACCCTGTGCCCTGGAGAATCTTTAGCAACAGGAGTGTTTAATCATTTGCATTAGTTTAGTAGTTAATTTTTCTGCAGTAAACACTTGCACAATTTCATTTTCGTGTGCTCAATGCCAGGAGAATCAATGAGCCTCCTCAGTTAGCCTTGTGTGGGATCAGCTCCTTTAGATGTCTCGTTTGTGTGACAGATACAACTTTTTCATTTTTGTTCATGTTCTTGCCGCATGCAATGAAATGGTCATCCTAAAAAGATGTTGAATTCTTTTCTTAAAAATGCTTATGGTATTTCAGCTGTGGGTTTTTCCAGGGGTAAAGTGTTGGCATTTTTTATGTTTTTCTCCTTTTTTTGCTTTTTGTTTATTCTTTTCATTAAGGTTTATTAAATTTTTAAGATTAACTTTTAAGAATATCTGCTTCTACATCAAAATTTTTATCTAGGACAGAACATCTGTAGCATTTGGTTTTCATTTTATGAAGCATGAAACATTGTGTAGTGGACAATCACAGTTAAAACAAAAAATTGCGTTCCTTTAAAATTTAAAAAATCCACTTGATTTGAAGATTAATCCCACTGACTCTGTTTTTGGGATTAAAAAACATTCTATTTTTTCTGGCTTCTTCAAATTAGTAATTTTTAATAAATTTTAAAAATTATGGTATGGCAGAAAAAATTGGGGAAACCCCAGTTCTCTGATCTGATCCTTAGCGTGTAAGAAAGAGGATGCAGAAGATTACCAGATCAGAGCATTAGTATTATCGCACACATTTCGGGGGGTAAATGACTGCCAAGAGTGATGGCACCAGTCGGTCAGCCTTGCTGCATTTCACAGCTACTCTAATAGACTAGACAACTGTTTATAACTGCCTGGCCAGGAAGGAACTGTGCTTCTCAAAAGTAAATGACATGATCTTAAAATGCAGCCCATCAAGACACGAGAGAGATGTGCATCCTTTAAGCAAGTGAGACATTTACACAGTTGTGTGTAAACCTTGGTCCAGAACTCAGTGATCACAGTACCTACTAAACCCTGCATTCAGGACACCTTCCGCAAGCAGCACCTGAAATATCCACAGCAAGTTCCCTGTGCAGGGCTCTTGGGTGTGCAGTGAAAGCCTCGCCTTTACTGACATCTGAGCCCTCAGTGGGGCAAACACGCAGGAAAAAGTAACTGTGTGTACATGAATAACATTTCTCATCTCAGGGGAGCTGTTTGCATACATACATGTACGCAGTGACAGAATTGGGCGAAACTTTCTGGTTTCTTTGTGTGATTCTTTTTTCCATGCCATTGCCTAAAGCAGCATTTAGTTTAACAGTAACACACACAGTATATAATGTCCTTCTAATGTGGCCGGTAATCAGACATGAAACTAACCACAGAAGTTAAAAATGCAGCTGGCTGTATTTTAATCAAAACTGATGTTTCTTCATTTTCCTTTTCCCAGTTTAATTATAAAGACTATATGCTGTGTGTCTGAATTGCAACTGCAAGAGAAAATTCTTCATCATTTCACTTACTCTTCTTTAAGGATTAATAAAACCAAGATAAACTCAGAGTCTGTGCACTGACTGGCATAAATATTTATATTTCTCTTACCAAAAAACAAACAAAACAGAACAAACTTTTATTCTATTTCATTTTTTTTTAACATTTACAATGTATCAAATAGAGTTAAAGGGCTTGCTGCAGCAAGAATCCATGGTGCCTAGGAGGTATGATACATACAGTGATCCACGCTAGAAATGAACTTCCAGATCTCTGCAAATATCGTAGTTATACCTCTGTGAAGTTGAAAGTGCAATTCTTTGTCACAGCCTAATTGGACAGAAAAAGCTTTCCACTGAAAATTTTCAGCATACAATTGCCACTGTATGTATTTTTGTTTCTGTGATGCAGCCGTATATGGCACATACTGTTATCATCTACTGTACAGAGAACACTATGGAAAGACTTGGAAACGTGACAAGAAAAGCTTTTCTCGTACTTGGTTAAGCTTGCCAAAAATTGCCATGTTGTGAGTTTTCTTTCTTTTTCTGATGAAAAGAAAATTCCTGTCACTGCAGTTGTGGTAAGTGACAGAAATAGCTGCAGGTAAACAAACACACAGACCAGTTCTGCTCTTTCTCCCCAGTTTTCACAAAACAGCAATAGCATGGCTCCCTTGCAATTAACACAGAACCACTCCAACAACTCCATTACTCAACAATTTTATACCTTCTGTAGCAGGTGCTGTAGTCTTGTGCCTTTTTGTGATGTCAGTTTTTACAGCTTTAGTCATTTCCACCCAGAGAACATTTATATAAATACTACCCGCCACTACCTGGTGACATTAGTAAAGTAAATTTTTGCCTGTTTATCATGTCAAATGCTTGAGAACCGCATGCATGCTCCTTATATCCACTTAAGCACTTAACAGAATGTTCATGTATCGATTTTCAAGTGCCTTTTAAACCACTCGAATTCCATATGAGCAGCGGAGATTTGTGAGTTGCCCAAATGGGCATTGATCCTACGTAATGACCTTGCTTCCACCAGGATTGTTCTCTTTATTCCTTTCCTTCTATTCTTCCTCTTTGGTTTGTCTAGTCAACATACAACCTATTACATTAAGATTCAGTCCCCTATCACCAGATGTGTCTTAAACATTTTTGCTGTAATAAAAGAAAGAAAATTATATTCTGCAAACTTGTCCTGAGTTCTGCATTAACCTTATTAGAGCATTATTTCTCATTCAAACCCACGTAAAGGAGAACACAGAGTTTTTCTTTATAAAGGATCTTTCACTATGAATATGTAAACTGCCCAGGGAACTTCACTAAGCATGGGATCACACTGCTGGAAAGAGAAAAGCCTTCCTACTCAGCCCATACGGAAACCTTAGGGGATGCTTCATCTTTTGAGGTTTAGGAAAGCTCAGCACTTCATCATTGCCTCTTCAAGTATCCTGCACAACCCCAGCATTGTGAAACAGTGTCTTGAAAACTATGGAATAGCTCCAAAATGTCTCTATGTATTGTGCCAGCTTCACAAAAGTATGTCAGGGTGAGACTGGTCTCAAACGCTCCGTTACTGTGGCGGCGGTCACTGCCTCCTGCGGCAGTCCCTGGGGAGCGGCCGGTGCGGGTGGCCTTTGCCACCTGCAGGTTCCTGCTTCTGCATTGTGTCTGCTCACTGCTTCAGCTTGCTGTGGTACTGCCTTGCTTCATACCAAGAAAAAGAAATACTTATCGGCAAGAAAGCAGCACAGATTTGTGTGATAACATGGGCCAGACAGCCATTCAGTGCCAAGCCCGTGTAATTTACGCAGTAGTCCAGGGCACAGTGCGAGCCCTTTGACACAGCCCGGCCTCCTGAAGCCGTGCTGGTGGCTGGTGATTTCTGCCCATTCCCACGGAGCAGCGTGGTGCTTAGCAGGAGTGCTGCAGTTATTCTGATATATAGAGGAGACTCTCAAGGTGCATTTCAGTGACTCTCAGTTTTTACAGTCTGAGGGCTGTGTTTTTGTCTTGTTAGTTGAATCCATGTTTAGTTGCGAGGCAAAATGTTGATTTAGTTTAATGCAATCGGCAGAGTTTCACCTACAAAATGATAGACCTGTGTTAAAAATCAGTCCTCCCCCAGCCACAGTTCATATCAGCAGTCACTGAGCATGACTGTACTTCCATCTTCTCCTACTGCTATTCAAAGGCTGAGAAATGCATAGATTTAAGAAGATCTTTTGTTCTACAAGTTTACTACAGGGGTATAAGTTCAAAACACGTCTAGACAGGGACACATAAGCAATATTAAACCAAATTAAGTTGCTGCAGTATTTATACATTTATTTTAAGAATCCTTTTCTGTGATATTCTCATCAGAAACAAATTCTCTTTAAGTTCATTTTTGGTCAACTGAAGGTTATTTCTGAACTACAGTACCCACATGAACTCAAGGCTGTATTGAAGATACTTTAAATTTACATCTCCATTTAAATAACTCTGCTTTGCTTTCCTGCTTATCTCTCCCCATGTAGACATGGCATCACAGCTGATAGAACAGAACCCAAAGGGGCTGACCTTGACAGGGTGATGTAAAGCCTCTGTGTAGTCTATCGCCCGGTACTGCCTGTTCTTTCACCTCTGCTGAATCACAGTGATGTGCTTTGTAACAGGAGCTGATATTGATCATTTAGAACTGGGACTGTTTTATACATGTAAGACCATAAGATAGGTACGCTTATTAAAACTCAAAAAACAGGTTGGCCTTTTGTCCTGGGCTTTTTTTTTTGGGGGGGGGGGGTGGAAACATTTTTTATTCAGGCTTTTCTGGAACTGTATTTCTTTCAGTGGATGTATCGCTAGACAGATAGACATACTGGCTGTAGTGACACAGGAATTGTCTGTCTTCCTCTGTTCCTGTGATATAATTTGGTTTTTAAAACTAAATCATCTTTAGGTTTTAAGAATGTTTGGAAAATGCCATAAGGTTGCTACATTTACAAGATAAGAGGTCAAAAAAAATAGTTACTAATTCAAATTGTGAGAACAGCACCAAAGAAACTGGGGGGGCAGGGAAGCAAACCAGACTTTGATGTGAAAAGGAGCTTTTTGCTGAGCTTGCTAAAGGTTAGGGAAGGCACTTCCCCTCCAGCAGAATTCCGGTGGAGATGGCACCTCTCTCCTCTCAGTGCAGTAGGAGCACCAAGGCCGGTGTCAGCCCAGGGAACTGGGTGTGCGGGAGTATGCAGAGAACACACGGAGCAATAAAGCAAAGCCTCCGTGTCCTACAGTGCTGTGCCCGGGGCTTTCCAAGTACTTATTCCTACATGTAGCACTTGCAGGCTTGAATGCACCTGTGCTGTAGAAATAACTGTTCAGCCACACAAGTGTGAGTTAACTGATGGGAGCACACAGTGGAGAAGGCAGGGGAATGTGAAAGCCAGCAAGTCAGTCATGCCTGTCAGTTTGGTGTCCTTGTTCCTTGCTTTAGTTTGGTTTATAAAACATTGTTTCACAAAATACGTTTTGTACTTTGTTCTTCTGTGCTGTCTTTCATCCAAGGGATCTCAGAGCACTTTACATGTGTTATTAATTAGGGCCCAAAACAATTAAGGTAATTAAGTATTTATTATTGTACAGATGCATGAGCTGAAACAGTATCTGAGACACAGGCTGCGTTTACATTAAAGGCCCCTTGGAGTGCCCTATTAGCATAAAATGTCCTTAAAATAGTTGTAAATTAGATTCTTAGGAACGTTAGTGCTTCTTTATCCCTCAGAACAATGTAAAGAGCCAGCTTGATCACAGGCCAGTGTCTGTCCCCGATGTTACACCATGAACTGGCAGCGCAGAACCTGTTCTGGTTTGACTCTGTATGGACGGACGTCTGCAAAGAGCCCGTAGGGCAGGAAATCCAGCCCTGCTCCCAATGCCGTTCACATCAACAGCTCCCTACTGCAGCATTTGCCATGTACACATTCAGTCACTGTCATGATTCCTGTCTGAATCTGTATGTCCTATTTACAGTGCACAGCTTCCAGAGGAGGCAGGGAAAGTGTCCCTGTCCTGATCAGTCTGAATTGCTGGAGGTGGCTCGGGTGCAGCTGATTGACTTTGCATTGCAGTGAAGTAGAAACAAAGTGTCTGTTGTCTCAGAATACGGGTGATTTGAAAAATGCTCGTTTCTTCTGTTTTTATTATCTGCTCTTGCCTTCGTTTTAATTGCTGAAATTCTGCCTTCCCCTCTGGGTAGCTCTGTTCTTCATTTAGTTTGTCCCTACATTTATTCATCGAGCACAGATTTTCCTTGTTAAAACTTTGTAATGTTTTTTATTTTTCATTCTCACTCTTTCTTGCTATTTCCTCAGCAAGTTTAGAGCAAGAGAGCAAATTATATTGCTTTTTTATACACAAGATAACAAATACTATGCTAGGAAATTCCTTTGCAGCCTGCCTCTGCCCTGACCTAGGACCCCTTGCCGGAGGGACAGCAGGACTTTGCTTCTTACTAACACAGCTCAACTGAATCCGTACCTTCCAACATCTTCATTATCCCGAAGCTCCCAAAGGAGGCACAGGAAACTGCTTGTTCAGCATAAAGAAGTTAAGTAAAACGGGAAGTCTGACAATAAGAACTTTCCTAAGAAATATTTGCATGATAAAAAAGGGGCTGGTTTGCCTGGCTAGTCTGAAAGGTGGATCTGCTTCCTCTCCTGTGGACAGTGATCTAGCAACTTTTCAAAAAAGCATTTATCACTAACCAGACAGGCAGACCTTTGCATGAAAAGCTGTGGATAATAACCTGGGCTACACATTTCAAATGAAGAACTGAAGGTGAACCCAAGTGCAAAGTTTCCTTTGTTTGAACTTGCCAGGCATGTTCCCCTCACAGAGTGGAGCTCAGTTTCAAAATCCCCACATCTCCGAAGGTACCCCTGAGTATTAACTCGCACTCCCAAAGCAGTGTGGCTGTATGTCAGTGTGGCCCTGTGTAAAGGTATAATCCCCAGTACTGGTTCAGGATCCTTGCTCTGTGCACAGACATCCCTAGAGGTTGCTTCCTGTGCAGAGAATTCTCGGTGTCAGGTGCTGGTTAGGAATGTGTGGGATTTCTCTTTGCTGTTCCGTTTACACGATGATGTCGGGGTAGGTGTTTTTAGGTACCTTCTGCAGTTACTGCAGCAGTAGAATAAAAAATACAAGCAGTGTTTATTGCCAGTTGATTTTCTCCCTCAGGAAGAAGTCTATGAATTTGAAATACATATAGTTTAAACGTGGAGGACATTCTGTACACATTTCAAGGTTAATTTGAATTTTAGGCATAAACCACCTGACAGCTTCCGTTTCATATTGTGCTATTTTAGCTGTTAGTAAGTACAGCATCAGTGAGAAACACACATACAGCTACAGCTGATGCACAGACTGGTAGATCTTTGCCTCTACTTAATTTGTCCTGACAAGAAGTTGCTGCTGTTCGGTTTAGTTTAGGAGTGAAATAACCTTGTATCGATCCAAGTGTAGACATAAGAGAGTTTCAGCTTCTAAACAGGAGGTGTGTTGCATTTTCTTCCCTATGACCAAGATTTTAGACATGAACTTAGACATTTATGTGTCACAAATACTTTACGGCATTTAAATGAAACCGGCTCTCTCCTCACTGCATTACCATGGCGGAGCGTGAAAAGAAGATTGGATGGGACTTTCTGGATTATGAAATCCAGTTGTTTTCTTCCTCAGGCAACTGTGGTGTAAATGGCTCACTTTTGTTTTGAGGCCATTTGCTTTCCTTACTCCAGCAGAGATACTGGTGGAGGAATGCACTCCTTTCATGATTTGATTTCTGTTATTTGCGATGTCTGTACACACAAAGCCAGTCTACACCAATTTGTACTTGTACCAACTTTGTTAATTAGCCCAAACAGCTATTCTGCTTGGTGTTTCCCTCCAACATACTTATGCCAAAAGCAGTTCTGCTTCTTGTTCAGCTGTCAGATTGCTTGGGTTGCCATACCAGCTCATTTTGATTTTATTCTGTAAAACATATGATATTTTCCTTGTTCTCTCTCACAGTCCTTCTCTACACTTGCTGCACTTTTATGTAGTATATCTTGCATGCACAGGATCAGATGACCAGAGTTGTATCCAGTAGTAACCAGGAAGCCTTTCTGGTGCCTTGGATCACAGCATGAATACGTCATATGTCATCAGAAAGCCCTTAGATTTTAGCAGAACTTTATGTTAGTCCCCAGGTACCATCATTCTATTTTATACAGGCAGAATCCATCTGATTTTTGTTATTTTAATCCTCAGGATCACTATTCTTCTTGCATGATACTGCTAACTCCCATATGGCATCTGCTTTTCAGATTTTGTCATCTGCAGATTTGATTAGCACGCTCCTAGTTTTTTGTTATATTTTTGTTCATGAAAGGATCAAATAAGTTCAGCCCTTGCACTGGTCCTTGAGTGATTCTTCATGTGAAGTCCCTACAGCCCCCCAGGGTGACCCACAGTTCTTACCCACTCTACATTTCTGTCTTAAATAGTAGCTGTATACGTGGCGTGGCATTATATCAGAAACTTTGCTTTGCCTTGCTGAAGTCCAGTCTCTTTTCTCTAAAACAAAAATCCATAGGGTGCCCTTTTCCCCAGAAAGGTATTAGTTAAAGTTAGCATATAAATCTTGAAAGTATTTCATTAGTTTTAAGCACTGTTTTATAGTCTTTTTCTTCATGTTATCAAGTAAAAAGAGACAGACTTTCACAGTCTGCAAAAGAAACAGCTGTCCTGTGCTCCTCCACAACATAAATGATGACTTTGGTTTAAAATGCATCATGCCACTAGTTAGTTGTTGGTTATGCTGCTCTTGGAAGAGTGGGTAACTACTTCCATGGACAAAACAGGATCTCACGGCTGATATGCCCTAAATTAGTGTGAGTGGTTCTAGTGGGTGTGTCACATCTCCGATTCTTTACACGCTGTTTCAGTATTGTCCTTTGGGACCACTGCTGCTAAATTACGTCCCCTTGCTCAGCACCAGTAACCACTGTTACTGTCTATCTGTCAGATAACTAATCTATCTGTTAACTCTGTCTGTCCTGGATAGCACTTGAAAATAGTCAGGGTGCTAGCTATGATTGCTCCGTTTCCCGGCAATCAGCTTGCTCCCTAACTCAGAGACCACTCCAGGCAGTTTTCTCTGACTCTGCCACCCTCGAGCCGACTGCCTCCACACCGTGTGGCTGTGATCTGTGCGGTGCCGTTTGGCACTGGCACTGGGGATCGGTCCCCAGACCTCCTTTATTGAGCAGGAGCAGATCAAGTGGTTCCTACACAGTACCCTTGTGACCTGGGGACAGAATTACTGTTTAATATGGCTTTTGCATTCAAAGTGCCTGAAATGCTCTTAAGACTGGTTTTCTCGTGCCATGCCCGGTGTGTGTTACCTGTCCCTCAGTGTGCCAGGAGGGCGTATGAGGGCACAAGGAGGACTGAGACACTGGCCTTGGCAGGGACAAGAGAACATGGCAGGACCAGTACCCGTGTTACCTGTTTGGTGGATTTTAGAGCAAAATACAGTAGCAGCGGTGCCAGGGTGTCCTTTCAGAGAAAACCAGTTAGTCACTTCAGAAAGGAACCTGGGAGGGAATCGGCGTGAGCATGGTGAGGGTGGTCGGGGAATCCGGGTCCTGGTTGGAAGAGGGAGCGAGGCAGACCGGCGGTGCAGGAGTGACTCTGCTCGCACCGTTTCCCTGACATGTGCAGTCCTGGGTCAGATGATGCTTGGAACACTTGAACACTCTGTAATCCATGATTCAGTGAAGCCTGACCAGCTTGAAAATTTGGAAGTCTATCTGATGCTATTACAGCTTTTAGATCTTGAACAAAGTGTCTAAAATGTAATCCTTCGGGAACTATTTATTCTCTTGCCCATTGCCAGATAGTTTTTTTACATTGGTTATTTCCTCTAAAAAATAAAAGGAGATGTTTACTTCTGAAAAGGCAGCAGGACCATGACAATTCATTTTACATTTTAGGCAAAATAACTTTTTTCTTTGTAAATTAATTTCTTAAATCTATGCACACCAAAATTCTGTTACTGTTGCTTTCAATTAGAAATAATAAGGTCAAAGAAGCAACCTCAGTTAAACTATACAGGTAAGGAAAGAAATTACTTTCAACTGAGCAAGAATGAAAAGTCTAAATGTTGCATTAGATGTTTAAAGTGTACTGTGAGAATCCCCAATACATATTTTAATTAGCATTTAATGTCTGAGTTCCTCTGAGTGGAATCCCAGTTGATTATGAAAAGCTGAGGTTTAAAAACTGTCTAGTGGCCGTAGTTTTAAGGCAGAAGGTCAAAGGAGTCTGTTACTGAGAGAATAATTAAGGGTCTGGTCCTCAGCTTGGCTAATTTGATGCAGTTCCTCTGAGGTTAATGCAGCTTGACTGATTTACAGCAGCTGATAACGTACCTTCAGCTCCATGGTTTTTGTGAGTAAAATAATTCCCTTCCCCTTTAAAACTGCAGTTTGCTGAGAACTATCTCATATCCATTTAGAAAAGGTTCCACAATGAGGGAACAAATGCACAAAAAGCCTTACTGGTGTGTGTCACCCACAGGGCACCAAGCAAGAGGGAACAATGACAGAAATAAAGGTGAAGGTCTGCTCAAATTTTAGGGAATCCGTAGGGTGCACTTTGCGCACTTGCTTATGATGAGTAAAAAGTGCAAAATGGACAGGAACGCTGCTAATCCCATATATGTGCCTTATATAAGTAGATTGACTGTCATTGTGCTGTTGCAACATACAGTGTTCATATAAATTAAATGCAGGTAATGTCTGGGTACAATTTCTCCAATATCAATAGAAGAAATGAGAGTCTCATTAAAAGATCAACAGCTCCTAAAACATGGATGTTCGGCCATACTGCACTGCGTTACGCCAAATATCGTGATACTTAACATCTCATTTGCTAAAAAATACTGGAGTTGTTAATAATGTATGGGATTACCATAAATCCACCAACAGGTAGTGTCTGTGAGAGCTGCTGAATGAAATGAAAAGCAGGATAATTCAGATATAAGCATGGATTAGAAAAGGATTTAAAGGAACAACTGTCTCAGTGTTCTATGCTGCCCTGTGATGGGGGGTTAGCTCCAAGTTCAGTAAGAAGCATTCAAAGTTTGGGAGTAACTTACTTTTTCTTAACAATGATAGTCAAAGCTAGATGAATAAATCATGGTCTTGTGTGAGAACACATGGATAGTTTTGTGATCAAAACATCAGGCAACTTTCTCTGCTGGCTTTGCTATACACTTAATAAATGTGAACAGACTATTCACTTAACTTCCCTATATCCGAATTTCCCAACAGTAATCAGCAAATAGCATTTGCTTGAAACCACTTGCTTCTTTTGAAAGTGGCAACAGTTACAAGCTTGTTTAATTTTAATACATTCAACCTGCTCAAACCTGACAGAAGTATCTGCTGCAGAGGGGCATGACGCGTCAGGCTGGTTGTCAGGGGGCTTGGCTGGTGCCCAGGTTAGAGAGCAACCTCAGCCCCTGCCCTGCTGCTTCAGTTCTGACACAGGAATATTCACCCTTAGCAGGAGTATTGCGTCTGCCACAGAGTTCCTTCTCTTCTCTCGCACGCTGCAAACACACCTCCCCAAGAAAAGCATTGTCACGGTCATGGTTTTCCCTGGCAGATGCTTACTAGGACAGGACTGAGACCTATCCCAGTGTACGCTGGAGAAAGCACGAACTCTGATGTCTCTGCTTTCCCAAGTTTACCTGAATCCCAATTTTCTGCAGATCAGTTTGAATGTAGAATAAAACTATGGGAATTTAGGGTACAATCAAGGATAACCAAATAACCAAGCAAAGCTGGGAACTTCTTAAACAGATTTGTGTCCACATTTTAATCATTTTAGTCCTAGCAGAATGACATGTCTACATGTGAAAGAACTGGATGCTATTTTGGCTAATGCATTTTGAGTAGAAGCATTATGTTATGTTTAATGCATCTTTTTGCTTTTAAAGTTTGGATCAAGGAAAAAACCTAACAGCTATATTATAGTCTGAATTTAAAGAACAGAAAGATAGAAAACCAGCTTGTAACTGAACTTGGTAGAAGAATCATAGACACACTTCATACAGAGCTCCAGAGTATTGTTTTTCCAGAAGCACTGGTATTTGAGATTAACTTGGATAGAGTCATTCTTTGGATTGTACAAGGGGTGCAAATGATTATTTTCTCCAACTGCAAATGTGTTATTTATGAAAACTGCAATATTTTCATGTAGAGTCTCAAAGTGGAAAAAAAAAGCATAAATATGCAGTATTGTTTTGGGAAATCACAGACTGGGAATAGGATAACCTGATCTAACTGGAACACAGAATCATAGAATCATAGAATCATAAAGGTTGGAAAAAACCTCAAGAATCATCAAGTCCAGCCACCAGCCCAACACAGGGGAGTCTGTGCAAGCATTACTCCAAGTGGGATTGCTCAAGGGCTGAGAAGTTTCACAGTTGTCAAAGACTGTGTTTAATAGGTTTCTTAATGCATTTTTCTTAAAAGTAGGGGTTTTTTATTTATTAGCTATATCTGTACTTATTTACTAAGCATAGCAAGACAAAGGTGGGACTACGGTCTGTGGGCTACCGTCCTACTTGCTTAAGCCAGAGAGGCACAGACCTGTAGATGAAGCAGTGCAGCTGTGCAGATCGCAGTTCCCAATGTCCCTGCACTCCCACGTGTGGTAGCAAACTGCTCTGCTACCTTTTTTTTTTTTTTTTGGTTAGTATTTCCAAGCCCTACGGGAACTGTCTTGTATTCTGTGAGCTTCCAACTAACGATATATGGAATCAGGCAGGTCTAAGGGATTTTTGTTTGGAGGAGAAAATACTAAATTCTCATCCACTACACATGGACAAAATAATCTCCGAGGCCACTGGTCCCGTGCACACACGGAGCAGTCATTAAGAAATTCAGTCAGTATTATGTGTATGGCACGCTCTGAAATTAAAGATAACAGCTATTAATAGTATCTAAAGATTTTCAGCTCTGTCTCTTATAAGAAGGTCAAACAAGCCAATATAATCCATGAACAGAGGAAAAATACTACTGCAAAAGTCTTACGGCCTGTCATTAAAATTAATCAAGACACTACTCAGGTCCGTTCTACAAGAAATCAGTGATTAAATGTCAAGATTTTCTGTTTCTGGTGATGGCAAGAAGGAAAATACCTGAGTAATGGTTAAAAAAAAGCTCCTGTGAAAGATAACGCTCTGATTTTCTAGTACGACAGCTTCATAGCCTCTAACTGAGGCCATGGAAAGCACTCACACAGCCTTACACCAAAACCACACAGACACCATCCCGCCTGCTGCAGAAACCAGTGACTTTCTAGAAGAAAAAGGGTTAAAAAGATTAGAAAATATCAGCACTTAAATATCAACACTCTTGTTCCTGTCACTGTTTCAAATTCTCATTAGTCCTTGAACGTGACAGGGTTTGCTTTGAGCAGTGTTCACAGCACCAGGCAGGCTGCTGTGTACCAGGGCACCTGGGGTGCAGACCTGGGGTGACTCCTCCTTCTCCCAGGTGCAAAGCAGAGTTACAGTTTCACTGGACAAATCTCATTCTCTAAATAATGGCCTCCTCTCTTTAGCTTGTGTGAGTGGCAAGAGTTCTGGTGGAATAAACTCTTTGGTCGCACTAATTATGTTCATGACATACCATATTTGAGAAATGTAGTTTTGTGGACAACTTTGATCACTCAGGCTTTTGATAATGGTTCCTCCCACCTCTAGAGTCCTCGTGGAGTTTTATTCTTAGGCATAACATTTTTTTAAGAGAATGACCTTTTACATCAAGTTTCAGAACTTTTGTCACACTGTTCTTTATTTCTGAAAGCTCTGACTTCCCTTTCTCTTAACAGGCATCTGTCACTGCCAGATGTTTTAAACACCTGGATAGTGTTTAGTTTGCAGAGCCCAGTTCTTCAGCTGAGTAGTAGTACCAGGGGCAGCTCTCGCAGAGACTGCTGTCAGGTCAGTAGAGGTCTTTTTAGTGTCACGTTAACTAAATCCAGCCCTTAGCCTTGTCTGCACCACAGGAGCTAGCCTGGTCAGGTACAGTGGTTCCAACTGGGTCACTTCAAGTATCCAGTCAGATGCTTAACTGGGAAGGCTCTAGCATGCTTGAACTCTCTCCTTTGCTATGTGCTCCTTTAAAATATCATCAGCTTTTAGAATTTTTATCAACGAATTTCTGTATGCACTGTCTTAATTATAGACCAATTCTCTTCTTTTTTTTTTTTGTTCATTTGAATGCAAATCCTGTTCCTCACTGCTGAACAATGGAAATGTCCACAGCCCTCACTTCCTCAGATCAGGGTTCAGATTTCAGGAATCAAAAGAAAAGAGCTGTGCTAAGCCTGAAGAAAATGAAACTGCTTAAAATGCTTTTGAATTGTAATACTGCACACGCAATGTCATGTTAATGATACTGTGCAGCAATTAGGAAACATATTGTGTGTGTGCTGTGCCCTACTACATACAATAATGTGTCAGCTATTAACTGGATACTGTTTTCATTTGTGAAAAAACCCTTCTGTATGCTGAAATAATCTCCAAATACATTGAAAGAAACCAACTGTACTCGTAACTACTCTTATTAAGGCCTCAAAAGCAGCACTACTGACAAAGACAGTTCTAGCAACAAATCTGCTTCAGGTGGAACCAGGTCAGTAAGACATCCTAAGTCAATAGCTGAGATAATTGAATAGTTTAAATCAGGAGACAATAATTGAGAGATTCAGTCTTCTATGTACTGTAAGAGAGTTTATGTGACTGTTAAATGACAATGGCTATGGGAGTGGAGATCCTCATTTCTGAAAGATATGACACCAGAAGTTACACCTTTCAAAAGAGCGAGAGAGATTTGGAAGATATTTTCTTAATGAATGTCAGGATAAACAGATGACTAAGTTTCCTATCTGTAGGCATACCTCACACACCATGGAATTTATACTGGCATTCACTGGAATGGTGGTGCTTGTTAATTTTGGCTGGACAAGCCTGTTTTCTACCCATTTTGGGGGGTTTGTGTGTACTTTGGGTTCCTAGGTAAGTTGTTAATTCATGTATCAGGAAGGAAGTTGAAAAGAACGCTAATGGAACTTTTTTCTTGGTTCAGTCCTCACATTTGATGAACGTACATATAGTCAAACATTTTTCTTATTGTCTCTGTATTATGTCATGTACAGCATGTTTCAGCTTAACTGAGTTCCAGAAGGAAAGACAGTAATGAGCACAAGTGGGAAATTGTCCTTGTATTTTATAACCACGGTGTAAGTTGGTGCTGTATTCCTCTGAGGATTGCAGGCTGGTCTTTGTTCCAGCAGTGTCAGTGAGAACCGCTCTCTAGAATGTGGTAAGCTCTAGAGCAGACCTTAAAAGGGAAGAAAGAATCCCACCCAAAGGTTCAGAATCAATTACAAAGAACATGAAGACTTGCACACTTATTTACTAAAAATGTAGAAATTAATTGTTTTCTTAGTAGCATATTGACAACTAAGAATCTGGACAATCTAAAAATGGTGAATTTGGGAACTTGTTGATTTCTGAGTGTCATCAGCAACTTGTGATAGCGTGTTATGTTTCTTCTACACTTCAGTGGCATCCTTGCCTTTCTGCTAAATTGGTTCCAGAGAGCCAAGATCGAAATGTTTAACTGGTCTGTATGGCCCAGAGGACTGCCAATGTTTGGTAACCATACTGGGCCAAACCCTTCTGTGTTTTGATCACAAACCAGTAACAAATGATTACAGCAGATGAACTCGTGCAGTAAGTGTCTTGGACATTGATACTGTAAGACAGATAACAGTGTTTAAAACACAAATTTTTAAAGCTAAAATAAAATATGTTTCCAAGTTTATAGTCAACATTTGTTTTCTGTAACAAATGGAACAAAAGTCCTTTCCTAAAAAAGGAACTCCTTCCTCAAACTTAAAAAAATCAAGTTTTAATAGTGGGAAAATAACATGTGCTACTAGCATATTGTGATTATATTCAATTAAAGCTTTTTCTCCACTTTCCAGACCATAAAAAGAAGTTTGTGATATTTTTGTCAGCACTGCAGACAGAACAGTCAAAGTGAATTAGTTTTCACTGATTTTCCTAGTCCTCTGTAAACAAGATTTATTAAAGTGACTAAATGAGGATTTTGTAATTTGTACAGCATTTAACTCAGAACTGGGAAGTGTTAAAAGTGCTAATATACTTAGGATTGATCTGCCTTTAGATGATGTAAGACACGCAGATACTGCTGTTTCCTGATGGAATCGTAATCAGTTATGAACTGTTGGGTTCGTGCTCATTTTTGTAAAATATACATTGGAGAGAAGACCTGTGACATTGCCATTGGGAGAAAAACAATCTAAATAAGTCAGCACACGTGGGAATGCTGCACACCAAAGCTCATCGAAGGACTGCCCTACATCTTACTGCCGGCAAACCCTCTAGTGCTGCTTCTATTAAGACCGAACCTGAGGAATCTGACTGTTGACATTTCCGACTTCTCATTCTCTTTCCTTCCACTCCACCATGCTAATTTTCCTTTCACAACCACCAGACTATAGTATGCTAATAACCCCAAAGCTTTAGCTCCCCGACTTTTCATCTTCACACTCACTCGTTTGCCGGGTGTTCCCCATGGAGCCCACTCCAGAGCAGTGACCTGAGAGCCAGCAGCCAGGGTCTGCAGCCCCCACCAGCCCCTCCGCCAGCTGCTGCTCTCCCCCCTCCTGAGGCTGCCGGGGCTTTAAAGCCTCCTGCAGCTGCTGCAGCTGCTGCTCGGGTTCTCCCTGCGTTACAGCCCGCTGCTGGTGTGGTCACATCTCCAGAGGTGCGGATCAGGAAGCCACCTTCCTGTTTCTGTTTTCAACCCTTTGTCTGTTTGTTGTTCGCAGGAACTCCAGCCAGCTCCTTTCAGCAGTCTCTTCTAACCTGGTGTGTCAGCACCACATGTGTGGCTAATTCTAAGAGTTGTTTGATGCCTTCAGGNCTGTATGAACTGGAAAATTAATCTTATTATTTCATCAGAAGAACAATCTTCACTTTATGTCTTCTCCTTTAAACACTGAGAAAATTGAGATCTACCCATTGCTAAGCTGCTGTGGCAGAATCCTCTAGAGGGGTTACTCCTCTCCAGTAGGCAAGTGAGGAACCACAACTCTCTTTCAATTCAGGAGGCTGCTGAGCGAGAGGAGAAAACAGTATGAGCTATTGCAGCCTGATCCCTGTCTGTTGGAGATGACTGCTGGCCATGCAGGTGACAAAAATTAGCACTCAGCTTTTTCCCCAGGCTATGGGAGCTTCCTGCATCTGAGCTACAGCTGCAAAGCTCAGCTGCATTTTAGAAGTCCTGCCTCTGATGTGCTCTTGCAGTAGGACTGCTTGGCTGTCTCCGTTTCTGCCAGCCTTGTGCAAGAGACTTTCCATTACCAGAACTGTTCTGTAGGCAGTGGGAGCCTGATTTAGTTTGGATTTCTTGGGGTATGTCTTTTCATTTTTTCCTTTGATCTATTATGTTACTCACTGTAAGTAGATCAGCCTGACATCAACTGGAATAAATATTGACTTGAGACTGTGGGTCCTCTGAAAAAACCCTGGTGCTTATAGAGTGATGTAATTGGCATAAAAACATTATCTAAAGTAATGTAGTAACAAATAAAGGGGAATGTTGCTAATTCCTCCCTGTACATCATTCAAATCTGGAAGGATCTTGTTTAGGAATGTTGTTTGTTTTCCCTTTCAGTAATACTTGCATAATTATCTTTCCTTCTAAAACCCCATACACTGCCTTTCTCTGACCATCTCATCCTTTTATATCTTTCATGACTTCTCATCTCATGCTGTTTCAAATTCAAGATTGCCAGTAATTAAAATGTCTATCATTTATGCTGAATTCAGGCAAATTTAAAATTAAATTTTAGAGAGAGAAAGCTGTAAGACTTTTGTCTTCGCATTTATGCAATGGGCGTGCGAGAATAATATTGGCAAATTTCTATTTATGAAGCAATAGCTGAAGTAATAGCTGAGATTGTTCCATCAGCAATGATTTTGCTCATCGTGCAGTCTCCATGGCTGAAGAACAGAAGAAGCTGCACGGTTTTTAAAAAAAGAAATTTTAAATATGTGTAGTAGAAGTGCTGAAAGGCACTCAGAGCCACATGGAGCTATTGCTTCCCTGCTGAAAAAAATATTGGCTACTTTATTACTCATTATTTCACAGATTGCCTTATAACCATGGTTAAGAGAATGGGACCTAGTGAATAATGTATATTTTTTAATGCTGTAATTGTTTCATGTTGATTTTCATTTTACTGCCTATGCAGCCTCTTTAGAAAGGGAATATTTTCACCAGCAGCTGCACCTGATCGGTGGCTTTGCCTAAAGGTCTGGCTGGCAGGCGCTGACTGGTGTAGCTTAGCTGCTCTCCCTGGAGCGTCTGGGCTTCTGAGCTATACACAGCAGTGCTCTTGGTGTTCGCATCTATCAGAACTGTTCAATATTTTTTAGATCTATATATTTTCCATGACTGATCACAGCAAAGTAAAATTTAACATAATATTTTACACTACTTTGTAAACACAAGGGAATTTCATTCCCTCCTTGTAATCAGTGGGTTTAGAGTTGTTCTACGTATTATTAGATATAATGGTGAAATTTCTTTATTTTATTTCCCTGATAAGAAAATATTAAGCATTCAAACCTTATAAAAATAAGTATGTATGATGTATTTGGATGTCAGCATGAGTGACATTTAAATTTAGTGCTGTGAATGTTTTCTGTGATCCCTTTCAGTTTCCTCTGTTCTGCCAGCTGGTAACGCTCCCTCTGGGGTGGGTCCTGACCAAAACCTTGCTGCAGGGCTTCAGAGTGCTTCCTAAGGACTTATCTCCTTCACTTTTCACTGGCAACTTTTTTTTTTTTTAATTTTGGTTGTTCTTTCTCATTTAGATTTTTTTCACTACTATTTGAAAACGTTAAATTCTAGGGGTTTTATTGTATATAATTTGAAAAAAGGTAAATTATGAAGGTTAAAAAACAAACCAGAAGGTAAAAGAGGAGGTAAATTTTGTCTGTTCTAATTCTGTTCCTCCTCCTGGGACTCAGAGAAAAGCCCACTAGCACCAGCACAAGTAGCCCCATCAGCTTCTCTGGGCTTTCATCTTATGCCAAATGTAGAAAAGAGCAGTGTGTGAGCTGATGAACTGAGCCTATGGGGAGAGACGGCTGTGGGCGGCCTTTCCTGGAGGGGTGTGGAGCAGGCAGGACCGATCCCAGCCTAGTTCACTGCGTGGGCATGAAGCAGTACCAGGTACACATCAGTGCGATGGCAATACGACACTGTGTGGATTTCATGCAAAGATTGCCTTCCTGATTACCCAGGAAAGGCAGTTTGTATCAACATTTGGATCATTATAAGGCAATCTATTGTGATACACATAGAAAAGCTGCTTTTTTTCCTCTTATATTCACATCTTCCTCTTTATTAGCCCTCACCTCAAAAATTGGATTTTCTTTCCATAGGCTGTATTTGTATGGATTACTAACTAAAAATTTCCCTGCTCACTCTCAAAAATGTTAATAGAAGGTAACAACCGTGGTTCTGTAAGCTTGTGTTGCTGCCATTTCATTGTGGTATTATCAGCTGAACGTCATGAGGAGTGTTAGGAAATAACAACAGAGCCTGCAACACAGGTTACCATTTGGGGCGGTTTCAAAGCAATCGTTTTGGACAGCTAGCGTACATGTTCCGAAAAAGGCTCCTGTTCCGAATCACAGTGCTAAGGACTCCGTTTCTCTCTGTTGTCTGGGGAAAGAGGCCACACCTGCAGCCAAGCTGGGTATTGAAAGTTGCTCAGTGGTTTTAAATTGTAAACAAAATTACTAGCTTTCCTTCAATGTGACTTAGAATGTGTGTGTCTTTATTCTTAAAATCATCACACTGTAGATACAGCTGTGACATTAATTACTACATTGGGTATCTAAAATGCCAATTTATTTGTACCAAATTTCCTCCTTAAGGGTTGCTAGACGCACAAATTAGGACAGAACTTATGCATCAACTGGAAAAGGTGTGCCTTTTCTACAGAGTAATTAAACATCAAACCCATCCTCAAAATGACCAGAGCACATGGCATTTCTGCCATCAACCAAACAGGAGACGCTGTGTTGCCTCCCCTGCTCCAAGTGTCCCTTCTCCAGTAATGTTATAACACATAAAATCTTTAATATATTTAACCCTGCAATTAAAAAATCGTTTTTTGAGTGAAGACAAGGTTTGTGAAGCCAAGTCATTTTCCTCTGCAATGACACACCACATAACTGTTTTTAGAGCATACTAAAATTTTAAGAGCGCAAGCCTCTGCCCATTTTCCACTCATGTTTCCATTATCATCAAAATATGAACATATCAGAACTTAGGGGAATACACTGTATAAAGTACCAATTATTTTTACTGCCAAACATGGTATTGGTTTTATTTTCCTTTGTTGGCACTTCTCAAAGATAAAAGAAGTTAGGATTCTGAGCATATTCCCAAATTTAAATTTGCTAAGAAATACTAACGTGAGGATCTGAAAGATGTTCAGGGAAGTACCCAGTTATGTGGAATGTTGTATAAAATTTAGAGGCTATGGGTTTCAGCCCACTATTCCTCAGATTTCCTGCATTGCTTGGTTTCAGACCTACCAGAAATATGTATTTGATGTTATTTTAGGTCCACTCCTGGATCCTAAAATGGAAAAATGAGTTGTGGGGGTGGGAGGAAAAAGGAAAAATTTGGATCAGCTACCGGAATTTGAAGACTGCAACCAACTTTTGCTTTAAGCCCACTTCAAGTGTGGGGCTACCATGCTGGTCAATTATTTTATTTAGATTCATTTTTCCCTAATTAGAACTGGCGTTCTGGTGCCAGGAATTACACTGCTTTTTCAGAAACTGAGCATGTGTGGGTTTGGCTCCCGTCAAGGACAATTTTTAGCATTCAGATAGCGTGGTGCCCCAGAAATAACTACGATCGACAGACAGAAAGAATGAGTGAGGTTAGCACACTAGTCACAGTTACGATACTGAGTCATATGTATATATTTATTTCACTGTTGATTGCCAAAGGCAATGCGAGAGTTTGAGACTGGGTCATGTTAGACAAAGGACATCTGCAACGTTGCTGTAAGAGCCACACTGTCTTGTCAAAGCCAAAATATGGGATATAAAAAGAACAAAGCTCCAACTTTAGAAACATAGATACAGTGGTAGCACTGAGCTTTCTGATGATTAGAATTAATTTGACTCTTATTTCAGACTGGATTACATTAAACTCAAACTGTGTATCAACTGTCCAGCGTTGATTCCTCTAAAACAGATGAAATGATCTGTCTTCCACTTGCAAGCTCCTCAAACAGGGACAGTCTTTGTGTGCACTTTGGAAACCATCTAGTGAACAGTTTGCATTCAAAGTGGAAGTGATCAAATTAGTTAGCGAGAAGATCCCAGATATTCCACTGAGGAGGTGCTTGCAAGGATCAGAAGATAAATACACACTCTAATGATTCTCCAGCAGTGCGCAGATACGCCAGTACTCAGGATAGGTTTAGCGGAGGTTGCCAGAAGGCTAGCAAAATCCTGAATTGATAATGACTTGCAATGAGTTCATGGAATTTCTTTGTAGCTCTTAGTAAGAAATGATCTATCCACTTCACTCTGGGGCATCTGTAAAGGAGGTTGGAGACATAAATATTGACTATTATCAGCCAATGAAAATTCTTATTTGAATCAGTCTATTTGGGTAAGAAGGATAAATTGTATAATAACAATTTTTTTCACAAGAAGAGGCAGCTGAGACACCCTCTATTAGTGCAGCATTCGTTATGTGTTTCCTTTGCAGCAGTTATTTTTCCTTGCTCTGCTCAAAAGCATTTTCAATCTGTTGTTATTACTGATCCTAATACCACAAGAAGTATTGTCAGAGCAATTAGAAGTCCCAAGCCATTTTGAAGGCTCATTGCATTTGATTTTGTAACATCTTCCCCAAGAGTTTGCCATCCAGCTACAGTTTACTATCCACTGAAACCTAGTGGAAGGAATGGAGCTGCTCACAGAGAAAAGAAACTGGAGAGCAAAGAGAGGATCGTGGGATTCTCTGTGCAGCTGGTTGAGAAGATGACGTTTCTTGAAGATACCAAATATTTAGTGCATTGTACACAATCATGTGCTAACTTGCTGGGTGTACTTCTCAGAAGTAATCTCAGAGAGCATTGCTGCCGTACGGATTAATTCGGAGATGAGTTCCTGCGTCAGAAGTGGCAGACAGCATGCCACAGCCGTCTTGTCTCACAGGGCTGCGGCAGGGCCACCTGCGCTCCAGCACAAGTGCTTTGTGATGTGTCCTTCAACGTGGCTTTGCTCACGTGCCTGGTAGTAGCACCCTATTGTAATCCTTCCTTCAATCAATGCTGCACAAGCGGGCAAGGCTTTCGGCGTGGGAATCTGGCTGATACTGAACCCTGCAACACTTGTGTTCAGCTCATCTCTCCACACCTCCTGTCTCCCTGCAATCGGAACCCTTCTGCTCCTGGCAACTTTATCCACCAGCACAAACCCATTTCAAAAGAAGAACCCACTTAATTTTTTGATTAAACTTCTCACGTATCACAACCAAAGTGGGTCAGTGCTTGGGCGCTGGATCACCGGGCACGGGGCGGAGTGATGCCAGCGCTGGCTTGTCCCCACGGCAACCACACATACCATTGCCATGGAAACGTGCTGCAACGCGCTGGATGGAGCACAGGAGAAAATCTGAGCTGTTCCTCCACTTGGAAAAATACTTTAAAATTGCTAAAACACAGTGTAAAAAAAAAAAAAAAGAAAGAAAGATAGAAAAGGCAATATTGAAAAACATTGCCATTGCTGCCAAATCACACACAAGATGGATGGCAGCAGAGATAATGTTTTTGTCTTCACTGTTTCATTTGTCAGGGAAATGGCTTCATTATTATCTTTTCCTTTACTTATACGACAAGATAAAAATAGGGCACATATCTAATGCATATGTGTAGAAATCACAAGCACAAAAATGTGCATATACATCACAGTGAGAACAGATAGTGTCGCCATAAATACTGGTGTGTAATGTGCTCAGTCTCATGGTTTCCATTTAGTGTAAACAATTGAAAATAGTGAATGAGTGAGACAGAGTGGTTATTTCTTTCTATACAGGATATTTCTCTTTTCTGTCTGTTTCTGTATGTGTTTGGATGCATGCATGTATATGGTTATTTCAATAGTTTATTTTAAGGGGGTTATTGGTTTATAACAACAGTAGAATAATCCTCAAATATGATTTGCATTTTGCAATATTCCACTTTGCTATTGTAGTTTCTACAAGGCTATTTCTTGTCTTCATGTCCTTGTGCAAGCCCTGTTCTTCCACAAGAGCAGAAAAAGAGACAGTCAGTCAGAGAGAGCAGGGGAGAGGCTTTCACCGCCAGCATGTTAGTGAGGAGCTTGGGCTAAGGAGCATCTCCTTCCTCTCTCCTCCAGAGGGACGGAGGCCATGAGAGACAAACGGGGCCTGTCAAGCACAACACAGCGATGTCTCTTCCCCTTCTGTCAGTCGTGTCCTGCTTTCTCTTCCTGAGGAGCCGGACCCGCAGCCTGTCTGACAAAGGTACATTGTCAAGCACGTGGTACAGGGATTGTGCAGGAGGTTGGAAGTGTAAGACTGAAATTCCAGACTATTGAAATCCTGACCCATAGCTGAATGTCACTGTACCTCACTGGCTTCAGCAGCTGGAACACAGAGGGCATGATTTGAGCGTAGCTTGTAGATGAGGGCAGAAGGCTGTTTCACACTGACACGCCGTGCCCATCTCCGGGCTGGCTGGGAGAGCCGGCGGGTGGTCCCTGTAGCAGCACCAGGCGTTGCTGTGAAGGTTTGAACCTCTGTGGTGCAGCATGGGGTGTGACAGCAACTCGACTGACCCTCTTCCAGCCTGCTCAAACCGCTGTGCTCTGTTGCTGTATGCAAGTCCCTTTCAAAATTGACTTATTTTAAAATTTTGGAAAAAAAAAAGTAGCCATTTCTGAGAGTCACGGCCATAAATAAAATATATCAACTCACACTTTTGAAGATCTGTTCTAACTGTTTCTATTCTCTCGTAACTCCAAAATGTCCTTGGTTTAATACTTCAAATACAGCTGAATGTAGTTAGGAATGGGCTGTTACAGCTTATACATATTTCATAAAGAACTACAAAGTTTTGAACTTTTGAAAACTCCCTACCCTGCTGAGCATAGCTTTCTTCTACATAACCACTGTTGCCACTTTATCTTTTCCTCTTTCTTTTTTTTTATTTATTCACTTGTATTTTCTTCTTCTTGCTAGTTAGTATTGGTGTGTTCAGATGTAATTTTAAAAGTATTTCCCTGTTGCTTTCAAAATGCATGATCCAGTTTCCTATCATTGTAGCTCTAGCACTGTATAAATGGATTTATTCAGACCAAGCATAGGCTGCAGGAAGGGTTAAAGGGTGCTTGGACCTGAAAATATTACTCAACAAGTGCCATGCACAGCTATAAGCCTGTCCTTGGGAACTTTTTTTTTTTTTTTGGTGTGTGTGTGTGTGTGTGTGTGTAGAAAAATTAGAGTAGATTTGGGTCAATTAGGTCATTTTAGGTCAATTTTTGGTCAATGTAGGGAAGGGCTATTGCTATTCTTCCTATTGTGGCCTCTGCATGTCATCAGATAGTACTCTTGACCTTGGTTTGACATGAACCTCCTTTGTTTCTTTGAGTTCATGATAATATATTTTTATACTAAATGTTCAAAACAGTTTATTGGGATAGGTGCAAGTTATTTAAAAAATAATTACTTTATACATCTTCTACGGATAGTGTCTTTCCCATACTACACAAAACTGATTGCCACTCCGTTAGTGTCAGTAAAAAGACAAAAGATAAAAATTGTGTCTCAAACTGTGGATGTCCTGGCAATATTTCAAAATACATTTTGTGTTTCTTAATGGTATGTACAAGTATTCTGCAAACGGAAAGGATTTGTGACTCTCGTTTTTCTAGGCACATTTGGCTCCCTCACTCCTGTTAGATGAAGGTTGTTATTCAATGCAACATTTCATATTTATCTGGTAGTAGAATCTGAACTAAATATTTTGTAATTATCTAGACTCCAAATGCTAAATATTTGGTACAAACCAAAGCTTTACCGCAACAAAGCAGCACTCTTCTGGTATGGGAACAGCAGTGAGCTGCACCGGCAGAGCCGTGTCCCCGTGTGGATGTATCTGGAGTAGTGGCTGTGTTTGTGTGGATGGTTACACTCATGAACAATGACTTTACTGTGTCTGTACACAGCCACCATGTACAACAATCCCTACCCCTAAAATTATAGTTTTGTTCTTTTTAGCTATTAACTTTAGAGCACATTTTTGTCTCGTGTCACTGGACTGCAATGACAGTACAGTCCCTGTCGCTTTCAGGCTGGAACCACTTGTGATCACAGGCATTCAGGAAAATTTACACCCACTTGTAATCCTTTGGAGGATATTTAACTTTACCATACGCTACCACTTATTAACAATAATTAGTGTTTAGGTTTTATCTTCACGGGAGGTATATCCCATACAGTCATTAACTGAGTACCTGCTTTTGAAATAAATGATTCATAACTATTGAAAGAGATTGTAACCCGTGATTTTTTTTTTTATTATGCTATTTCAGAAAAGTGCTGCAGCTTTAGGTTGGCACTGAAAGTCTGTTTAGCACCTTTTTCACTTTTTTAAAGCAGTAGTGCAGTGTTTATATTTGAATTGCTGGTTACAAAAATCTATGCAACCTTTTGAAATCTGAGTAAATTCCAGAAATATATATATAATATCACATGTCATAAAGTAGATAATAATATATTACGTGTGTAGACATATTTATTATATAGACATGATTTTAGTTTGATACAGGGGAGCAGCATACATCATCCCCGTCTGTTCTGTATAATCACCGTAAGTCCCCTGGAGCTTGTGAAGTCCCTGATGCTGGCCGTGCAAGGCTGTGGCTTCCTGCAGGGTTTTCCTTCAGTGCTCTGGCATTTGAGCTGGGTGCCTCGCTGTGACCATGTGAAGCCACGAGCTAGTGCTGGGGAAAGGAAGGGAGTCAATGCGACTTCTTTCTCCCCAGACTGTGCAAAACTCTCCCGGAGGTGAAGGCAGCCTGTGCAAGAGGTGCCACCTGCTGCTCTTGCCCCAGCTCGTGTGGGTGCACAACGGAGTCCCTCACCGCGGAAGAGGCGCTTCTTCGGAAATTCAGGGAGTTAATTCTTTCCAGTAGCACTGTTTGGCACACACTAGCACTCACACACATAACAAGGATGCAACTGCCCAGCCCCTTCAGACTATAGCTGTATCCAGCTCTGAAAATATTATTTGAGCTTTTTTCCCCTTTCCCAACTGGACTCAGAATGGTATGACATTTTATTTCAGCTAGTGATAAGCTCAGGATGGGTTGTATTTCCTTCTGGGACTAATGAAAAAGACTTACTGTGTCTGCTTAAAACATTTGTTTAAAAAATATGTTAATTAAAGTTTATCTTCTCTAGTGGGAGCTGTTCAGCTCTATTCCAGACAAACCAGCACTGTGGACATGCTACAGGTGTGCCAGAGATTTAAGTGCTCTGAAGTTCTTGGAGAAATTCCAGGGCACAAGCCCGTGTTATCTGTTTAAGATGAGCCCCGGGATTTTCTCAGAATTAAAAGCTGTGCAGACAGTGAGCCTTCAGGTTTAGACTTAAGGAAAATTAGAACTCGGTGGGTACTCGGGTGCTGGAGCACGCCAAGGGAAGAAGGAAGCCCCCAGCAGTGCCTGGCACGCTGCCCACAGGTGTGCTTCCAGATGTCAGCGAGTCGAACGGGCAGGAGGCAGAGCCGCTGCTCCAGAGCCCACTGTTTTCAGGGTTGTGCAAGCTTAGCTGCACTGGCCCCCGGGCTACTGGTTTCCTGAGGGAAGGATCTGTGGTGCTGTACTTCAGCAATTTGTGAAAACTCTGCCTTTTACAGTAGCAACATAGTGCTCACAACAAAACCATTGTATTTCACATGGGTCTGTACAAAAATGTCCTCAAGCACATAGTGTAGCATTAGACAACCTAGATTGCAAGAGCTCTGGGTTATTTCCATTTGTAATTTCTGATTCAGTTTACTACAAAGCTGATTTCAGATTAAGATGACACTTTACATGTAAGGGGTATTGATTTTAGTCAACTGTTTCCCCCCTTTCTGGTTGTAAATGTATAGGTCTCCAAATAATACAGTGGCTGCTAAAATATTTGTGACATTTGTACTTTAAACAAATATTGGAAACTTGTGAGACTGTAGCCTATCTAATTCTTTGGGGTGAATTTTCATGTATCTTTACAATTCGTACATAAGTGAAGCTGGCTCTGTGCTGCATAACTCTTACAAGAGCTTTTAAGTACATTATAAAATCTCACCATGGCAACCTCTTTCTGTTCATCATATTTATAGTGAGAAAAAGAAAACAAGCAAAAATAATATTAACCCTGAAACCTTTCTGAAATTTAGCAGCTGAAAGAGTATCCTAAGTCACGGTTCTTTGTTCATGGCTGCCTGTAAAGATCCTTGAACATGTTAGCAAAGATACAGCAATGGAAGGTAGAAAGAGAAAGTTTTCTTCTTTTGATTTTATCTTTATATGAAACTACCAAATACCTAGTTTTTGTTTGAGCGACTGTGACCAAATAAAAATTGATTTTAATAGAAGAAAGTTAAAAAAGAGATGGCACATTTGCTTAGCTCCTCTGAGACCTAACCACACTGGGCATGGCACAGACGACCAGGTACAGCCATAGGAAGAGATATCAGTTTGGAAAGTACCCCTCTGACCTCTTCCTGTCACCCTGTGCTCTGGTACCATGTAAACCTGGCTCTAAATGGGTCAGCGGTCTTCTTGTAGGGGCTTTGCATGCCTCTAAAGAGTGGCAGTGTTTCCTCTATTCTCTCGCCACCTCATTTCTGCAGTCTTCTGCAGGCTTGGAAATGCCTGAGTAAATTGGGAGGAATCATTGTAAAAGAGTGCGTTAGGGTGCCTGCACTGGAGAACTGCACTTTGAGTGCTCCTCTTGGTGTCATCCAGTGGGCTACAGCTGAGGAGATCTTCCAGATAATGTGATTCAGAAGAACATCAATTATCTCCGGTCTTGCATTTTCTCTGGCCCTCTCCACAGGCCTGTGTTGTAGGAAGACTTGGTTCAAGCAGTGAGAGAGGAGGGCAGGCTCAGAGAAAGGCAACTACAGCTAGTGCTGCAGGCATGTGTGCAAGCAAATGAACCTCAATGCAGCTACAATGGCTCAGGCCATCGTTCTCAGGTAAAAAATGAAAATGGAGAGATTCTCAGGGAATTCATCACCTACAAATTCCTTGCAACTGTGGATAAATCTGTGGATGCTCTGAATATCTAAACAAACCATACCACTTTGATACTTAGGTATGGATATAGGGTCTAGAGGTTAACCACCCACTTCAGAAATTATTGGATTTATCTATTTCACTCTAGTTCATTCCCATTCATCCAACTTTTTGAGAACAAGTTCTTTGTTTATATTCAATATAAATAGGGAAGGAAACTAAGGGAAATATAAAGAGAATCTGAATTAAACCCAAAAAATCCAACTATTTTTAATCCTTCATGAATTTTTCATTACTACTTCCCACAAAACACCTCCTGCCTTCTCCAAATGTTCTAAAAAGTGCTGCCATTCTTGGTAGATAAAAGCAGTAAAAAATAATTTTATTAAGCAAAATTCCTGTTTTGTTTTTTCTCAAACAACTCTTATGTGATGACTTTCCATCCAGTGTCTTCTGCAGTGGGAATAGATTCTGTAACTGTCAGGAGCAAAAGCAGTGAGCTATGCTTACAAATCTGCACAGGAACTCGAGCACAGAGACCAAGTCAAAGGGCCCTTTTGCTCATTTACACAGAGAACTACAGCATAGGAAGTTCACTCTCAATCACTTCTTTCTGTGACTGTTTTTAGGGGGGGAAAGGCGGTACTGGTACCAAAGCGAGTAGGAGATGCTCGTTGGAGTAGGGAAGAGTGTGGCAGAGAGGCCATAAGACCTGGCTGGAATGATAGTATTCTAGATATCTCAGGCTGAAAGCAGAACAGTCTAAAATCTAGCAGAGATGGAATTTACTAAATATTAAGTTTAGAACTGGTGAAAAACTTGTCAAAGTTTGGCTTCCTTTCTTTCAAAGATGTTTTCTCGTATAAAATCAGCTCTCGTAGAGCTTATCTTTCAGTCGCTTTCGTTTTACAGAGGCAAATGTTTCACCAGTTTCCCAGAAGACTTTTCAGAACAGAGCAAACAGGAAACTTGCCAGACCATCTCTTAATTCTGTATTGTTATTTTGAACCTAGAACAAAGGATTTTTAATCTATGAACTATTCTGATGTAGTAAGTTTTGATAATACACGCTGTGGCATATATCCTGGAGCAAATATTTTTTCTGCTTGTACAGACACCTCAAATCTTATTCTGTGAGGCTGGCAGATAGGAATGGGATGGCACAGGCACATACTCATAGGTTGAATCACATGCTGGAGGTGCTCAGTCTGAAAGCTGACACGATACGCAGGCATCCTACCGCAGAGGTCATCTGGATTGCAAGGACCACTTTATCAGATAAATATTCTCTGGCTGCTATGCTGCGTTTAAACCTTTCTCCTGCTTCAGGATCAAATGCACAAGGTGCAGGCAGTGGTGAGCCAGTCATTGTGCCCATCATTTAGGTCCTGGCAAAAGAAGGAGGTGACCGATAGAGTGAACAGGAGGCAAGAACCACATTAGTCTGTTTTGGAAATAATGAGTAATACTTATCAAATCAGTGGGTGTGGGGGTAACATGGAACGACCATGATCAGTGATCAAAACCTGACTGTGTTACTACGCTTTCAGCAGAGGTGGCTTTACTGAAGGAACATTAAATGTAAAACGACACTCGCCTTTAATACTTGCTTTGCTCTTAGTCCAGGGCTCTGATACATCAGAAATGAAGTCCTTGCTAAACATAGGTTGCCCTTGACTACTAAAACCAGAAACCTTGAGCTGCCTAATGCCATAGCATGGGGAACAGTGAGTGAGAAAATGTTTTTGTTCTGGGTGTCTTCAAGGCTACAGAGAAAGTGCATATTTTGCCACTCTGGTGCTCAGACTGATCAGCAAAGCTTAATTGTTTGCTTAAGCAGCCTTTGGAGCAGTAAAAAGAGCTATAAATTGGCAGGGCTGGCCAATGCAGTTGAACAGCAAAAAGACTTTCAAAGAGGCAGTTTTGCTCCCAAGTGCTTATTGTCAGCTCTTTGAGTTAAACAGATTTTAACAACCCAAACAAAAACTCCACAGGGGAGCTTTTCACAAACAGAAAACAAAGGAGCCCTGCTCCAGCTACATCAAAGCCTCCAGTCCTTCATAACCTCTGGTGGCAGTTTGTTTCATCCAAGGCCCCTAACTCATTTCTAATGTCAGTTTTCCCGCCTACCAGTGAACCATTTTTCTTGAGTTTCCTGATCTAGCTTTTAGCTGACTTCAGAGAAGAAACAGGATTGCTTTAGGCAAAGCTACAACCGTCCCTCTGACCATACTGTGGTTGCCCCATGAAAGGTGTCTGAGAACACTGTGCTGTCGTGGAGTTTTAAAGCCTCAGGTGCCTCTGGATTTGTTCACACTGAAGCCATCCTATCGAGGAGATTTCTCTTACTGTACGGGCCGCCTTCTCTTGTGCAGGCTGGGAGAACTGAGAGGCAGATTTGGGCTGGTGAGTCTGAAGATAAGATGATAAAACTCATTTTATTCTTTTTCAATTCCATTTTTATCCCCCAGCCCAATGTAAATAAGGGATTTGAATTTATAAAAAGTTCATGGTAGTGAAATTTCAGGCATATTTAAGAGAGAACAGCATTACTTTGCATTTAGTGTGGGGTTTTTTATGCGGTTTTGTTCAGAATATGACGAAATTTAACACTGCAGTTAAAAAGGGGATGTTCTTGTAGCTCTGGATAATTAATGACACAGTAGGATGCAGCCTCATCTGAATAAGAGGCAGAACCATTTCATGGCTGCTCCACTTGACGTGACAGAGAGGAGTACATGCTGCACTGGTAAATCCATACCTAATGGGAAAAAAATGCACTAGTTGTTAAAAAACAAGAAGAAAAGATTTAGGCAGGGTGGAAAAATGAAATATATGGTTGTGTATGAAATGTTGCAGGGACAGTTGAGATTTCAGTTGTATGAAACCAATTGAAAGTTCCGAATCATCAAAACCCACAACATTACAGATCATCCAGCAGTTATAATTTTTTTCTTGCAAAATGTGTGCTTATAGCCAAAAGACATTGATGGAATCAGAATAATTCATTTCTCAGATCCTTGTTTTACTGGATAAATTTAAGGGGGGGGCACCAAAACAAGGAAATGACAAGCCTCATCCCAACACAATATAATAATCTCAAATTCACTGGAGTCATCCTGATGCCTATATTATCACTTCGGTTTCCCTGCTAGCTAGCTTTAGTTACCCAAGTAATTCCATCAGTACAACATCTACTTCCAAACACATTGTGTTGCTTCCTCCTACTCTGCAGATCCTCTCCTTGCTGCTGGAGTGCTATGTTCCACTCAGCACAGCAGAGTCTTACAGCCCCAGCTGGATCTAGCTTGGAGTAGACAGTAAACATGAAGTGACAATAATCTGTAATGCCGAGTGCTGTGTCAGTCTCAGTACTCACTGTGATGGGAATGCAGAAGAATATGCCTCTAATATTCAATTGTTATTAAAAAAATCTTTAGAATTTCTAGTTATTTTGGATATGTCAGGTTTTTGGGGTTCTAACTTGAAATCCTTCAAAGAGCCATGGATTTTAGAAACTTACGGAAAAAAAGGGGGTTTCAAAGTGCTTTGAGTTAAAGACATCTAATTTTTTTATTCTTAAGGCAATACTATCTCTTTCCTGTAATAAGCATGTGAAAGCACACAGTTATCCTCCCGCATCAGAGTCCGTACTCCTGGACTCAAGAATAGACAGTGGGAGTTGGCTAAGAATGTGTACGAGGGACAACTGGTGCTACACCACGGTTTGAGATAAGCACTTTCATTTGCTTCTGCTTCACAGTAGGACTCCTCTCTGCTGAAGTCTTTCTGCCATTAACTAAGTTTCTTTCAGGCCAGCAACTACCTTCAGATTTCAGGAGGCTGGTAGGAGGAGGTGAAGAGAAAGAATTCATCCTGCAGCATCCTGAAGCCAGGGAACAAGTGGATAAGCTGAGCAGAAGGAAAGATGAATAAGGAATAAGCTTGTAGGTAAATGATGCAGTGGTATTTGAAAATTAAGGAAAATGAAGAGGATTCATCTCGATTCAGTGAAGGATGGGAAAAAGAAATACGGAAAACTTATTTTAGGGAATCAACATTAGAGGAAATAACTAGGCCATTGACTAAGCCTTGGCCTGAGGCTAGGTAAGGGAACAGGATGTGGAAAATTACTGGACATTACATGAGAAATTGCTGAACATGATTGATAAGAGTGTGAGAAAATGACTCAAGTTACAGATAACCACACAGGTGGTTAAGGGGGAGTTCTGTGAGAAATGGAACAGAAGGCCCAACTTCACAGATAACTGGGGAGGAGACCTTTGGGGGAGGCACCAGGGTAACTGCATCACTAAGACCACAAAAGGCTGAGATTACCTTGGTAATGGTATCAGAATTGGCAAATTTGGGATGGATGTAGCAAAGCTGGGCACAGTGGGGAAGAAAGTAATTAGGTGGGTGTTGTGGAGGAGACTGGGGCAGAGGATGGTGAAAAGGTGGGAAATGAAAAAGGGCTATTAAGGTACACAAACCATAGGATTGGTGCAGTCTGGGGTATCTGCTGGGCAGCCCTGCAGTTGGCTGCCGTAGCTGGAGCAAGACAATAAACCAAACCCACCCCTCTGACCACATCCCACAAGCAAAACCTGCTTCTGCAGCCGCGGGAGCAAGGCAAGCAGCATGTTTTCCTGAGGTGCCATGGGACCACCCCCCAGATCAAACGGCCATCCTGGTACCCCTGTGTCTGTGCCCAGTCCAGGCCTGCCAGCATCCACAGTTGCCCATCCCTCCCTAGCATGACTGACCACACAAAACTGCTTCTGCATTTAACCTGCAAAATCATTCCTGACTTATAAACAATTCACTAAAACCAGTTGCCAGCAGCGGAGGATCCCAGACTTTTGCACACTCAGAATGTCTTGTTCTGCCTGAATATGCTTCCTTTGCACCTGAAAAAACTATTTTTTTCATAGAAGAAACGTGAACATTTAGAATTCTTTCCCAAAGACAGAATTGTGCCCTTATTGCCCACAGGATGCGTAGTTTTTATCAAGAATAAAAATAATTGTAACCATTCATTAAAAAATGTAAAAAGACTCCACAAAGGAAGATTGTTTCACAGGGCTGTTAAAAGAGACCTGTGGGGACTGAAAGAAACCATCACATTTTTCACGGTTCACTAAATTCACTGTTCTCTAGTTCTCTTGCTTGTACAGCCTTTTCAGACAATATTTTGGTATCTTTATTAAACTGGGCAGCTGTGAAGACCTCATCCCTTTCTTAGATCTTCTCATCTCTCTACCTCTCGTTTCTTAAGTCAAATGAATGATTGCGTAATCCTGAATAGTGGTACAGTCTTAAAAATATCACCTAGGATCATCCTGCTTTTCATTGTGTCTGTGTAGGCTGAAGAATTCTGCCTTTGACATTGTATGTAAAAGATTTATTTCTGTCATCAACTGGAGCATGACGTATATACAGGTTCCTCTTGAAACCTCCATGGCTGCTTACATTTTTAACAGTATCTTAGACTGTGAAGTACCTGAAACATCAACCAGCTACTTACTGTCTTTAATGAAAAATTATTTTTTTCTGCTGTCACGTTAAAACTTCAAGGTTCAGATTCCAGCTGCCTCTGAGTACCACATTTTCCCTCATAAAGAATCTGGTCAAAATAAATGTTTGTTTCTCAGGAGGGGATGGAGGGGTGTGAGCACAAGTGCAAACGTTCATTTTTTCTGCTACATCAAGCCCTCCTTAATTACGTGAAAATTGACAGTTGTCATAATTCAGAGCAATAGTTGTCAGTGTAGAAAGGACACAAAAGAAAAGCGTAAACTTCCTGCGGTGGAGATTGCAAGGCTGCACAGAAAGGATGCAGTTAGTCGTGCAGCCTCTTCCAGGCACAAGAAGCAATTCCCACAAGCTTCTGTCCAGGGTCGCTGGCAGAGGGGCATGTGGCAATGTTCGTAGGGGACTGGCACGGCAGGGAGCTGGAGTCCTGCAGGGCTGCCTGAGGAGCTGTGCTACCTATTCCTGATATCCCAAAATTAAACAGAAGCAATGGCACTTGAATGCTGCTCCCCTCCCCACCATTCCGTGCCCCTTTGGCGGAAAGGTGACTGGTTTCTGTAAGCTCATCTCTGCTATTTTGCTCTTAGCAGTACTAGGCAGTAATCATAAATTTTCAGAGGAATTTTAAATATTACAGAGTATTCCTGTAGATTGTGTGTTTATGTGTTCTTTTCTGCTCCTTTTGCAATAAAAAATGGGTTGTTTTGACTCTGGTGAGAAGAATTTAGTTCAGAGTTTCACTGCATACCTTTTGTGTTCCCAACAGTTTTGCTTCAAGGTAGTGTTCCTACTCTTCTCATCTGTGCTGGAATAACAGATGAAGAAATGACATGGGCATGTTAGATTTAGGATACCTGTAAACCCCAACGTGTCACAGCTGTGGAAAACATGCCTTTTACTAGGTAGTACAGAGTTTGTAAGTACAGATGAAGTGTTTTGCAGCTGGAAAAGGGGAACCAGTGGTGTTGCTATGGAAGGTATTTTGTTCTGGACAGCTGTACTGAAATGTTTAATTCAAAACACGGGAAACACAGAGAGGGCATTCCCAAAAGAACAGGCACAAGGAGTCTGTTCTGTGAGAAGCAGTTTAACGGCTTAGCTCGTTCTGAGATGAAATATGATTGCTCTCAGAGTATAGATCTGCAAAGTAAATACCACAGAGGAAGAAAGGACAGCACAAAACCAGTTGTTTGTAAACTGACAACAGATAAATTAGAAGCAGATTTCTAGCTAGCAGAGAAGTCAGGTTGTGGAACAGCCTCACAGTAGTCAGTAGTCAGAGACAGACGTGTTTAGATGGATTTAAGAAGTATTGAAGGTCCAACAGCATGTGGGCATGACATGTATACAGATTCCTCTTGAAACCTCCGTGGCTGGTTACATTTTTAACAGTATCTTAGACTGTGAAGTACCTGACACATCAACCAGCTACTTACTGTCTGTAATGAACCGTTGTTTTTGATACTGTCATGTTAATGCTTCAAGGTACAGATTCCAGCTGCCTCTGAGTATCCCTCATCCCATTCATTTCAGCCCCAGCTTGCAGTAAAACCATGCTGACTCCATGGTTTCAACTGGGTTTTAACCAGAGCAGAATTTTTGTCTGATGGCTTGTATTCTCAGTTTTGAAGTTCATTAATTCTAAATCTCTTTAAAGTGAACTGGAGAAAAGTTTCTCACTTTGTGGTCTAAATGACAAGTATTGGATTGGAAGTACATGTCCCATCTTTTAAAAAGAAGAAATCTTTGTGTAGTTTGAACTTAAAAATTTGGCACTGGAGAATGTGATTTTTTGAAAGATAACAGGGAAGAATGTCCATGGTTTAGTTTTCTAGCTTAGGCTTATAGCCAAGCTCTAAACCTGTGAAAATAAAGGGATGGAACAAAATATGTGACAAAGCTGAAGTGGTTACAGAACCATAATTCTATAGAAAACGTGTTCCATTATGTTAATGAAAATGAAATATGTATTTTTCCTTGCAGTATAGATGTTTTCCGTTACCTTTTTTTCTCAGTAATCACGATACGCACACAGTGCAGGTTCTGAGCGAAACGCGTGGTTAGAGACCATTTAAGATACATATCTCCCTTCAGAGGAAACACGGATGGATAACTAGCTACGTACCGAGTTCAGTATTGTATCTAAGAAACATGTTCTTTCTAATGAGACTATTTCTTATGCTACAAGAATGTCTCTGGTAGTGAAAAAACTCCTGAGCATTAATAATGAAAGCATATTAATAAAAATATGAATCACAAAGTAAAGAAAAACTGAAGGGCTGTGACAAACAACAAAACCTTCTGATGTCACCACCTAGTCTGCTGCAGTACCAAATACACTCATAACTACATGTAGAAACACTTCAAAGTTTGCAAAATCATTATTTAAAAACTGGAAAATACCAAAATTTATTATTGTCTATGTAGCTGTACTTGTATTCTTCATGCATACACATTTCACCATGCCTCAGCACTTTTTCCACAAGACCCTTGCCTTCTTAAGTGCGAAGAGTTCTCACAAAAAGCTGTTCACCACCTTCTGATACACTTCTTACGCTGTGTGTGGCACCAGTCTTACTTGTTTCACACTGTTCAAACCATCTCAGAAGAGAAATAGTTTCCGCATAGACTTTTCTGTCTCATTTATCACTACTGTCTCTGAGGACTTCACAATGACTAATTAATTTAACTTCACAAACTCTTGCGAGATAAGGTCTGGCATTTAATTGAGGCACAGAGAGCTGAAGGTCAGAAGTATCCCCTGCCTTGGAGGTGTGCTATGGAGACACGCTGAGCATGGCGTTTAGAACAATACAGGTCTTTGTGTTCAAGTTACAAATTGTTATTCATCTCGGTTGCAATAAATCGTACTCAGCATTTCTGTCAATCAGCACCTAAGCTCAGGACAGACAACTAGAAAATAAGAAATGAATGGCTATGAAAAATTTCACTTAAGTGGCTCACCTAATGCAAGAGGGATGGGAAACCTTTGACGGATGTAGAGCTATAATGTGGCTTTCTGAGGCAGCATTTAACATTCAAGGACATGTTTTATTTTCCAGCAACCCTCCTGCTTCATTTTCAAAGATCACCACCTCCAAGTTCAAGAATGGTCCATTTCTGTGAGCAGGAAATCAAGCAAAGGCAGCAGGAGGCCTGCAAGGATGAACAAGGAGNCACAGAGAGGGCATTCCCAAAAGAACAGGCACAAGGAGTCTGTTCTGTGAGAAGCAGTTTAACGGCTTAGCTCGTTCTGAGATGAAATATGATTGCTCTCAGAGTATAGATCTGCAAAGTAAATACCACAGAGGAAGAAAGGACAGCACAAAACCAGCTGTTTGTAAACTGACAACAGATAAATTAGAAGCAGATTTCTAGCTAGCAGAGAAGTCAGGTTGTGGAACAGCCTCACAGTAGTCAGTAGTCAGAGACAGACGTGTTTAGATGGATTTAAGAAGTATTGAAGGTCCAACAGCATGTGGGCATGACATGTACACAGATTCCTCTTGAAACCTCCGTGGCTGGTTACATTTCTAACAGTATCTTAGACTGTGAAGTACCTGAAACATCAAACAGCTACTTATTGTCTGTAATGAACCGTTGTTTTTGATACTGTCATGTTAATACTTCAAGGTACAGATTCCAGCTGCCTCTGAGTATCCCTCATCCCATTCATTTCAGCCCCAGCTTGCAGTAAAACCATGCTGACTCCATGGTTTCAACTGGGTTTTAACCAGAGCAGAATTTTTGT
Organism: Syrrhaptes paradoxus; assembly: GCA_013400615.1. Classification (NCBI taxonomy): domain Eukaryota; kingdom Metazoa; phylum Chordata; class Aves; order Pterocliformes; family Pteroclidae; genus Syrrhaptes; species Syrrhaptes paradoxus. The sequence continues at coordinate 47,495 of VZTO01022012.1, read as the reverse complement.
CTGATGGCTTGTATTCTCAGTTTTGAAGTTCATTAATTCTAAATCTCTTTAAAGTGAACTGGAGAAAAGTTTCTCACTTTGTGGTCTAAATGACAAGTATTGGATTGGAAGTACATGTCCCATCTTTTAAAAAGAAGAAATCTTTGTGTAGTTTGAACTTAAAAATTTGGCACTGGAGAATGTGATTTTTTGAAAGATAACAGGGAAGAATGTCCATGGTTTAGTTTTCTAGCTTAGGCTTATAGCCAAGCTCTAAACCTGTGAAAATAAAGGGATGGAACAAAATATGTGACAAAGCTGAAGTGGTTACAGAACCATAATTCTATAGAAAACGTGTTCCATTATGTTAATGAAAATGAAATATGTATTTTTCCTTGCAGTATAGATGTTTTCCGTTACCTTTTTTTCTCAGTAATCACGATACGCACACAGTGCAGGTTCTGAGCGAAACGCGTGGTTAGAGACCATTTAAGATACATATCTCCCTTCAGAGGAAACACGGATGGATAACTAGCTACGTACCGAGTTCAGTATTGTATCTAAGAAACATGTTCTTTCTAATGAGACTATTTCTTATGCTACAAGAATGTCTCTGGTAGTGAAAAAACTCCTGAGCATTAATAATGAAAGCATATTAATAAAAATATGAATCACAAAGTAAAGAAAAACTGAAGGGCTGTGACAAACAACAAAACCTTCTGATGTCACCACCTAGTCTGCTGCAGTACCAAATACACTCATAACTACATGTAGAAACACTTCAAAGTTTGCAAAATCATTATTTAAAAACTGGAAAATACCAAAATTTATTATTGTCTATGTAGCTGTACTTGTATTCTTCATGCATACACATTTCACCATGCCTCAGCACTTTTTCCACAAGACCCTTGCCTTCTTAAGTGCGAAGAGTTCTCACAAAAAGCTGTTCACCACCTTCTGATACACTTCTTACGCTGTGTGTGGCACCAGTCTTACTTGTTTCACACTGTTCAAACCATCTCAGAAGAGAAATAGTTTCCGCATAGACTTTTCTGTCTCATTTATCACTACTGTCTCTGAGGACTTCACAATGACTAATTAATTTAACTTCACAAACTCTTGCGAGATAAGGTCTGGCATTTAATTGAGGCACAGAGAGCTGAAGGTCAGAAGTATCCCCTGCCTTGGAGGTGTGCTATGGAGACACGCTGAGCATGGCGTTTAGAACAATACAGGTCTTTGTGTTCAAGTTACAAATTGTTATTCATCTCGGTTGCAATAAATCGTACTCAGCATTTCTGTCAATCAGCACCTAAGCTCAGGACAGACAACTAGAAAATAAGAAATGAATGGCTATGAAAAATTTCACTTAAGTGGCTCACCTAATGCAAGAGGGATGGGAAACCTTTGACGGATGTAGAGCTATAATGTGGCTTTCTGAGGCAGCATTTAACATTCAAGGACATGTTTTATTTTCCAGCAACCCTCCTGCTTCATTTTCAAAGATCACCACCTCCAAGTTCAAGAATGGTCCATTTCTGTGAGCAGGAAATCAAGCAAAGGCAGCAGGAGGCCTGCAAGGATGAACAAGGAGCTCCCAACTAAAGCCAACCATAAAGGAAACACACGCAAGACATGGAAGCAGAGACAGGTGACCCAGAAGGAAAATAGAGACACTGTCCAAGCTTGCAGGGATGGGAACAGGAAAGCCAAAACTCACCCAGAGTTGATTCAGGTGAGTGACGTGAAGGGCAACCAGAAAGGGTTCTACAGGTGTATCAGTATGGAAGGAAAACAAGAGAACACATGGGCCCGCTGCTGAATAGGGCTGAGGCCCTGTTGATAAAGGACATGGAAAAGCCGCTGTACTCCACAACCTTCTTTGACTCAGCCTGTACTGGTAAGACCATCCTTTGGGAATCCCAGGTCCGTGAGACCACTGAGAAAGTCCGGAGCAAGGAGAACTCACCCTTTGTAGAAGAGGATGAGGTTAGGGAGCATTTAAACAAACTGGATATGCTCAAGTCCATGGGATCTGCCAGGCTGTACCCATAAGTGCTGAGGGAGCNGATACTGTCATGTTAATACTTCAAGGTACAGATTCCAGCTGCCTCTGAGTATCCCTCATCCCATTCATTTCAGCCCCAGCTTGCAGTAAAACCATGCTGACTCCATGGTTTCAACTGGGTTTTAACCAGAGCAGAATTTTTGTCTGATGGCTTGTATTCTCAGTTTTGAAGTTCATTAATTCTAAATCTCTTTAAAGTGAACTGGAGAAAAGTTTCTCACTTTGTGGTCTAAATGACAAGTATTGGATTGGAAGTACATGTCCCATCTTTTAAAAAGAAGAAATCTTTGTGTAGTTTGAACTTAAAAATTTGGCACTGGAGAATGTGATTTTTTGAAAGATAACAGGGAAGAATGTCCATGGTTTAGTTTTCTAGCTTAGGCTTATAGCCAAGCTCTAAACCTGTGAAAATAAAGGGATGGAACAAAATATGTGACAAAGCTGAAGTGGTTACAGAACCATAATTCTATAGAAAACGTGTTCCATTATGTTAATGAAAATGAAATATGTATTTTTCCTTGCAGTATAGATGTTTTCCGTTACCTTTTTTTCTCAGTAATCACGATACGCACACAGTGCAGGTTCTGAGCGAAACGCGTGGTTAGAGACCATTTAAGATACATATCTCCCTTCAGAGGAAACACGGATAGATAACTAGCTACGTACCGAGTTCAGTATTGTATCTAAGAAACATCTTCTTTCTAATGAGACTATTTCTTATGCTACAAGAATGTCTCTGGTAGTGAAAAAACTCCTGAGCATTAATAATGAAAGCATATTAATAAAAATATGAATCACAAAGTAAAGAAAAACTGAAGGGCTGTGACAAACAACAAAACCTTCTGATGTCACCACCTAGTCTGCTGCAGTACCAAATACACTCATAACTACATGTAGAAACACTTCAAAGTTTGCAAAATCATTATTTAAAAACTGGAAAATACCAAAATTTATTATTGTCTATGTAGCTGTACTTGTATTCTTCATGCATACACATTTCACCATGCCTCAGCACTTTTTCCACAAGACCCTTGCCTTCTTAAGTGCGAAGAGTTCTCACAAAAAGCTGTTCACCACCTTCTGATACACTTCTTACGCTGTGTGTGGCACCAGTCTTACTTGTTTCACACTGTTCAAACCATCTCAGAAGAGAAATAGTTTCCGCATAGACTTTTCTGTCTCATTTATCACTACTGTCTCTGAGGACTTCACAATGACTAATTAATTTAACTTCACAAACTCTTGCGAGATAAGGTCTGGCATTTAATTGAGGCACAGAGAGCTGAAGGTCAGAAGTATCCCCTGCCTTGGAGGTGTGCTATGGAGACACGCTGAGCATGGCGTTTAGAACAATACAGGTCTTTGTGTTCAAGTTACAAATTGTTATTCATCTCGGTTGCAATAAATCGTACTCAGCATTTCTGTCAATCAGCACCTAAGCTCAGGACAGACAACTAGAAAATAAGAAATGAATGGCTATGAAAAATTTCACTTAAGTGGCTCACCTAATGCAAGAGGGATGGGAAACCTTTGACGGATGTAGAGCTATAATGTGGCTTTCTGAGGCAGCATTTAACATTCAAGGACATGTTTTATTTTCCAGCAACCCTCCTGCTTCATTTTCAAAGATCACCACCTCCAAGTTCAAGAATGGTCCATTTCTGTGAGCAGGAAATCAAGCAAAGGCAGCAGGAGGCCTGCAAGGATGAACAAGGAGCTCCCAACTAAAGCCAACCATAAAGGAAACACACGCAAGACATGGAAGCAGAGACAGGTGACCCAGAAGGAAAATAGAGACACTGTCCAAGCTTGCAGGGATGGGAACAGGAAAGCCAAAACTCACCCAGAGTTGATTCAGGTGAGTGACGTGAAGGGCAACCAGAAAGGGTTCTACAGGTGTATCAGTATGGAAGGAAAACAAGAGAACACATGGGCCCGCTGCTGAATAGGGCTGAGGCCCTGTTGATAAAGGACATGGAAAAGCCGCTGTACTCCACAACCTTCTTTGACTCAGCCTGTACTGGTAAGACCATCCTTTGGGAATCCCAGGTCCGTGAGACCACTGAGAAAGTCCGGAGCAAGGAGAACTCACCCTTTGTAGAAGAGGATGAGGTTAGGGAGCATTTAAACAAACTGGATATGCTCAAGTCCATGGGATCTGCCAGGCTGTACCCATAAGTGCTGAGGGAGCGGCTGATGTCATTGCAAGGCCACTATCTATTACCTTTGAAAGATCCTGGTGATCAGGTGAGGTTCCCAAGGAAGAAAGTAGGTGACACTTCTCTCTTCAAGAAGGACAATCCAGGGAACTATAGGCCTCACCATGACCCATGGGAAGGTAGTGGAGTAAGGCCTCCTGGAAACCATCTCCAAGGCTTGCCCTGTCCCTCCAAAAGCTCTCTTCCTTGGTTTCTGATTCCTGATCCAGTTCTATTCTGTCTCTGCCAGATCACTTTTCAAGACTCCAGTTTAAACTCATCTCTGTCATTCACCTTAATGTAGATCTCACTGGTTAGTATGACACCTTCCTCCATTTCCTTCTCTGATCTGTCTTTCCCCTTCCCAGTAACTGTCTCCCAAATTAGTTTCCTTTCCTTGGGTTCCCACTTTTCTCCATCCCCGCTGCCATTTCTTATGCCTTTCTCCCACCTGTTTGCTGAGCTAGACCAAATGGATTTTAAAGGCTGAACTGCTCTGCCTGAAACTTCCTCTAGCTAGAAATAGGCAGCCTGAAGCAGACAGCACAGAACATACAACTCACCGGGCTGAAGTTTCTCAGTGCTTGCAACTGAAAATATGCTCTTACAAAATGGTGTTAAGCAACCTTAATAAGAGACAGACCTATTAAATGCTGATAGCATATCTCTTTAAAAATGTCCAGGATTCCTAAATGCCGTCCCAAACAGCTGATGTCCATTATAGCACAAAATAGCATGTGTACTAACCATCCATTAAAGTATCTGATAAAACAGCAGGAATTTTTCCAGGAAATACATGAAAATACTTAATGAATATGTTAAGTATTCAGAGACTTAAACTATAATATGCATCATTAAGCTTCTCTAATTCTAATGACCAAGATATTGAAAACCAAAATGTGCAAATACTGCCCAAAAATTAAAAACAGAGTGACATTTTGCCTGCAGAAGCACACACAAATCCCACTGATGTCAGTGCAGAGTTCCCAGAGGCCATTATTTGGAGCTCACGTCTGCAACCATAAAGTTGCATTAACAGTCTATTCGAGTGAAGAAAATTAACTACCAATCTAAAGAATATAAATTACTCTATTAAAATGTTTAGAGAGTGCTTGTAAAAGCAATAAATTAATTTAAGAAAAAATTATAAAACCAGAATTATTTTTTGAAAAGAATACAGTAAATTTATAGTTGAAATTATTTCTGTGGTACTTTTCGCATATATACACATATATTAAATAAATAAAAATGCTGGGTTAGTGGCAAAAGAAGATTTTTAGGATGTTATTCAATGGCTGACAAGGATGAAGTCAACCAAAACATATTTTTAACCAGAGGAGAAATCTTGTCTGAAGGCTTTATAAAAGAACCTTATAAATTCAGACCAAAACCCCGGATTTATTTTACGTACTCTAGACCTCCTTGGCTTCTGATCACAGGAAAACTGGTGTAAATCTGGAATACCTCCTTTGAAACCAACTAAGGCTTTCACAGTTTATGCTCCTAAATCCAAGAGAAGGATTTAACCCAAGGGCCCAAAGCCAGCTCTACTGAGCAAGAAACATTTGGTCTGGCTGCAGGAGGGAGAGGCTGTGGCAGCTGGCCAGCTTTTCTCCCAAGAAGTGATGTCAGGATAGTCAGTAGACCCCTTTGGGCATTAGACATCGTAGGAATTAGCCAGACTCTTCCGAATGGGAACGGTTAGAGGGAGACAGCTGGCATCTCTTCCAGAAGGCGCAGGGGAGCTGGCCACCGCCTAGAAGTGCCTTACTGGTTGTTGGCCTCTTGTTTCAGGGCTGCTGTGACTTGCTCTCAATCCTCATTCTTTTTGTAACAATATAATTTATGACCACAAAAAGTGCAACAAGAAAGGGAAAAGATGAAAAATTTTATGCTAAATACAACCAGCCAGATACTTGAAAATGTAAACATCAAACCATTCCCTAGATATGTAATTACAGGCAGCTTCAAAAAGGGAAAGGCACATTTTTAGCAAATACATCGTACTTTGTATATGCTGCTTTTGCTTGAAGGACAGTCTGGGTTTCTGTTGGAGCACAGCAAACTGCTTTTAAAGGGATCATCAGCCACAGTTTGTGCCTGATCACTTGGAGCTCCCCTGAGACATGCAGAGGCATGACATGGAAAAGAAATAAAAATACAAAAGCAAATGTTGCACGTCTCCACCATGCTCCTCTTTCCCTCCCAAGACTCTGAAGGATGGGGTACCAAGCCATGCATTGGGGCGGTGGGTAACAGGAGGAGCCATCCTCTGACACATTGCCCCTTCCCCACTCTATGAAACTAGCGCTGGGAAAAAACATCAGGAGGAAATACTCCATGCTGTCAGTACCGTACAGGGAGCTAGAAAGGCTGTGCTGGAAGGCTGATTTAATAGCACCAACTGGTAATAAATGTGCTGAACAGGCTCCCATCCCACCCACTGCTGCAGTCCCCTCTTCCAGGAACTGCACTGGGCTACTGTAAATGTCTCCTCCTTCGGCCTCTGCTCTGGATCATACCCCAAAGACCTGTGTCTGGAGAGAGGCACACGTGGAAGCCCTGGCCCCGTGAGCCCTGGTGCCTCCCTGCACGCATGTGGACTACACTGCCAGAACCAGCTCCTAGTCTTTCACTAGCACATTCCCCTTTGCAGGGCGCAGAGCTCACTGAGGTGTCCACGGCTCCGGCTGAGCCCAGCGAGCACTGGGGAGTGGCCTCTCTCCGTGGAAGCTCCAGTACTTAGCATGAAATTTCCTTTCAAACTCTGACTTATTGCCTCCTTCTAACGGCCTTAATCCTCTCCCGTTGGAAGGGAAAGGCACTCTGGAAGGTGGGCTGTTAGGACTTCCTTCATCGGTTTGTAAAATCTTTAGCACCTCATTATGAACAGACCTGGCTTGTTTTTTGGAGCTCTGGTAGAGGAAAAGTAACCAGGAGAGCAATGGCTGGTTTACTGTCCCAGTTTGCTGCCCAGGGCAGCTTCCCGCTTTGGTTGCTCCATGTGAGAACCACCTAAAAGCAAGCACTGATGAAAAGTTTTCTGAAAATAAATATTCAGGCAATTTTTTCACGTCAAATAAAAAAGCTCAAAAAGTTCAATACTGACTAAGATCTAAAATGTTTGGCTTGTGTGTTCTTCCTTAATAGCTTTCCCTTTCTGAAACGCTAGCCTGTCTCTGGAAACAGCAGCTCCTTCTGTTGGTGTTCTTTCCACCTTGGCCAAAACATGCTGAGGGGTAGATCTAGTGTACTCTTTGTGGGTGGAAAGAATATTTTTATAGTTCCAGTTTACAAATTAAGAGATTTCCTATTTAAGTTTTCTTAATTTTTTTGCCTAGATAAAAGGGAAAAAAGCCACAACGCCAGTAAGGATACAATAAAAAATCTGGTAGCATAAGGAGGAGTTGAGACCAGCTCTTATTTGCACTCCAGCATTCATCTTTGGACAACACAAAGGAAAATCAGAAGCAGAGCCCGAGGATGCCTCTGTGAGTAATTAAAAATCATGTTTAACTCTCCCTTGTGAGTGGCAGACCTTTTTACCTCTGGCAAGTAGTTTCTGTTGTCCTAATTCCTAAATATTCATGTTTTGCATTTATGATCTCCAGCCCTCTGCAGTGATGTTTGGTTCAGAATGAGTGTGGGGGTTTATGTGGCTGCATTTGATTTGTCCAGTGCTTGAAAGCAAACAGACTAATTTAAAATCAGTGAAACTATTTGCTTGGATTGTGAAAGGGAAACAACAAAACTTCACTTCTTACATGTTAGTAAGACTTCCTCAGTCATTTTACTTTAAAAGATTTTCATTTAGCAAATGGAGTTTGACAAGAATCAAATCCTCAGCATAATGTAGCACTTCTCTCTTTTGAATATTTGTTTCCATTAAATGACTGAACTTCATTTTTTTGATTTTTTGTGGGCAACAGTAGAGTAACATCAACATTTCACATTTCTGATAAGGGAATATGATTATTTTTTTATTATTACCTGAAGACATTAGTTGTACAAAAGACCTAAGGGTAAGTTTTACTAGCAGATCAAATTAGTAACTGCAAATAAACTGCAGGGCTGAAAGGCAAAAAACTGTAGAGGTGATGAATGAAAAAACTAATGTTATATGAGAGAGTTCAGTGCTAGCTATATTAAAAATTCCTCTTGCTGAAATACAGATTTAAAAAAAAATCATCATGAATTAATGTGAATCTATATGTAATAGTTGGCTAAAACCTCTGCTCTGTTTTACAAGTGTATTGTCACATAAATAGAAAAGCATACGACAAAGAAATATAGGAAAACAAAATATTCTTACAGTAACACATAAACACAGACTTCTTCATTCAACATGACTAAATGTAATGTGGGTTTTTTTTGTAATTTTGCTACTTAGCAACTTTTTTTGTTGATTGGGGGATCAATTGATTACTTCCCAATAGTTGAAAGGCTAGCACTCATCAGATGATTCGAGAGTTGGAAAACACAGTCTTGTTCTTTCCTTATGCCCCACTGTGTTTGATAGCCAGGGTCCCTTCTCTGAGAATTTAATGAAGAAATATTTCAAAGCAGTTGTTTTGCTCATCAGGTTTTTCAGCCTGCCTTTGTGCTCACAGGTGGATTCAAAGCCCTCTGTAGTCCCTCCCGTTGGCCCTAACAGGCTGCAGATGAGAGCCCACACGCCTAGTGTTGAGCTGGGAATGCTGAAACCCTGTTGTGTCAACTGCAGCTTAGGGGACACAACTCACACAGGGACACTTTCTTGCATTCACTTAGAAGGCATGTACTTGCTTAGTGCCTGGACTGCTGTATCTTACAGAAAAGTGGAGGAGCAATGATGTTCTGAGCGTGGGGGGTGAGAAGCAGCAGAGCTGTGCCAGGGCTGTAAGTGCTCCTGGTTCTTTCTCCAAGACCCATGCTAGGCATGGAATGGGTTCCTTGATCCCATTCCTTCTTACATGCTGCAGGTAAAACAAATGCATTTACTTACCAAACCATAGATTAACACTCAATTTTGGATTAAGAATAAGAAAACAGTGATTCATATGACTAAAACATAAGTTGATCTTGTCCTCGTTCCTTGCACTCCTGCTTTACATTGTTTTACTGCATTTGCTTAATAGCACTCCTTAGTACTTAAAAAATCCAGGAGGGATAAGATATGTGCACCTATTATTATGCTAAAGAGGCAAAACAGCATAGTAGCAAAAAAAGTATGAGAGATTCTGTTACTTGTCTTTTTGAGAACAAGCCTAATGTAATGCAATGTATGAACGGCCTTTTTGAACAGTCGGAGTCTCCTGCTCTACTAATTCTCCTTTTGTGAGGAACTGAATGTAAAACACAGTTTTTAAGAAAAAACTGCTGTCAGAAAGAGTTGTTCTTCAGTTAGATTAACATGGAAACATGTCCAGTTATTCCTACCACAAAGCAGTCTTCTCTGGCTCGTACATCCTTTGAACCAGTTAAATTTTAATCCCCACAACACAGGGAACTTAAAGGAAAAAATACAGAAAATACTTAAAATACAGCATATTCCTACAGATATCAATCTATAGATTCCTTAAAACTGAGAAAAATAGAAAAAATATACTCATATATGCTCTAATTTTAACAAATATATATGTTTTAAGCATAAGTTCTCAGTTTCCAAATCTTCCCATTACTCCGAACAGGGGTATGGAGTCCATGCTGATGGCAGATTGTTCCTTGAATAAAGCCTCTAAAGGGCAGATGAAACAGCCCAAACACCTGAGATATTACCTTACTTCCACACTGCAGATTTGTTTACATATAATGCTTATAAATATATTTTAACTCATACTGACTTTTTGCTCCTGTTGCACCTTAGTTTTGTCAATCTACTCACTGCCAGGATTTCTCAAATCTCAATAAAATGAGAGGAAGCCTAATGGTATTTTGATTTAATTAATGCCTACAGATTTCCTAGTCCTCCCATTCAAAGAGGATCGGCTGAGTCTAATTTAAAGCCATGGCCCCAGGTGTCTGTGGGGTAAACCATGATGGGAAGGGCACTTCCTGCAGGGTCTGGGGGGATGGCTGCAATGGTTTCCTCAGTCCAGAGCAGTTTGTGGGAACAGAGAAGCAGCTATAATCAAGATTCATCTCTGGTAGGATATTATCTTATATTTGTTTTTACTTCGGTAATTTAGTGCTGCAGTGCCTGTGCCAAGGCACAATCCCTATATCCAAGGGGGTTCTGAATTGTACACCTATATTTAATTCTGAAAAGTCTAGAAAATGATAGTATTTCTTGTATTGCTTCTTTGGGGTATTTTTAAGATACTGAAATGTCTGATTAGCATAAGCTCATTACCTTTGCTGTTGACATACAGTAGATCACAGTTTGAGGAATGCCTCTTATCAGGACTTGCTCAAGACCAGTAGTTAGATCTCCTGGGGAAGAGGTCTACTGCAGCAAAGTGGGGAGGACAGGAGACAAGGGAGAGGTTTTAAACCAGATGAATACAGTAAATCAGACACAGTCTGGAGTATGGTATTGTAAGAACTAAAAGTGTGTGTGTAGTTTCTTTGAAGTCTAGTTCTAAATTATTGTTATTATGATGTTACACAGTCGATGGCATTACTTTCTATGGCAGCTGTGGTATTGATCTCTAGCCATCAAAGTGGTGAAAACTGAGCCAAAGAATCTGTGATCACTAACTTCCCAAACTTCTGTATTGTAGCTAGTGTGCCAGTTATGGTCCAAAGCTGCGTGTTTTAATGTTCGATGTTCTTCAATTGTGAAGCTTTACAAACAGGTCTAATTTCTAATGTGCATTTGTATTTTTTTGAATTGTGAGAAATTTAATCAGCAGATGTCTCCATCTCATCTCTTCTTCCCCATCTCACTGAAGTTCTAAATTAACTCCTGGGTGAAATCTAAAGTGGTGTAACAGAGAATTTTCCAGGTTTTTGTTGTTTTTTCCTCAACAACAAAATTAAGTAAAACAAAGCAATTTTTTTACAAGAGATCCTTTGCATTTTTATTTAAGCAAATGCTGGGGATGCCTATGTTTGTAAATCCATAAGGACAGACTGCTGGATAAACATGCTTCTCCAAAGAAATGCAATGAGACATCTTGTGTATATTACAGTCAGCTGTGGACAGCATTCCTTTCACCAGTTTTGATTAATATGCCATTGCATCCTGGTAGGATTAATGAACTGTGAAGGACATGTGGACGCTGTGTCTTCATTTCAAAGAAAGAGTGTGAAGAAGTTAAATAAATATCACAGTTAGATGGTCTGCTTTGTCAGGACCTGATTGACTGTTTCTGTGGGTTTTCTGTTTGTTTGCTTGTTTCATAGGTGGTTTTGGAGGTTGCAATTTTTAGACAGTAGTTATGTTGTCCAGAAGCAACTGGGAGCTGTTATTTCACCAAGCAATTAAAACTTATGCTAGATAAGCTGATTAGATTTGCATTAGCTACCAGGTAATGGTATGAGGTTTTAGAGATGCTTTGAAAAGAAAAATGTATTTTAATGTGATTTCTCTGAGAGTTGCTATAAAACAGGAGTATAACAGAAGAGTAAAAGGAAAAACAAAAATAAGAGAAAATATTTGGAAGCAGCTGTAGCTTTTCTATTATGTTACAATCATAAAGAAAATTTCAGTGGCTATCAATGTTGATCTGATACTATTTCTAAGATTGTTTTTCATCTGTAAATTTTAGCCTAAGTATTTTTTTTTGCCCTTGAAATCATCCACAATGCCATTTCCTGTAATTACAATCAAAATTACCACCGTCGACCACAGAGAATTAAATTCACTCAATGGCGAGCTAATGCTTCTAACAGTTGTTTCTAATGCTTGTAAGAGATAAATGCTATATCCCTACTGATTTTGAAGTAGTGCAAATACTAATGTGCTATTGGTTAGAAACCACTATTAAGAGTTAATTTTTAATGAATTTTTTTTAAACAAATCTCCGTTGTGTTGCTTGCTTATCTAGTGCACTGCCTTAATCTCTGTGCAGACCTACCTCACGCTCTGAAGTATGTAAGCTATACAAGACTGAAGAATGAGTAGGAGTCTTGAGACTGGAATGATGCTTCTCTTTATGATCAACTGTAAAAAATTGACCAGTAAGACACCTGTGATATCTTATGAATTATTTTATACATCTAACAGTGAACTCCAAGGATACCTCTGTATGTAGTGGTGCCAAGGTCCTCGGAGCAGATACTTTCTCTGGTCAAAAAACTGAAAGGAGGTTCCAATCTGTTTGAAAGCTGGGCTTCTTCATTCTCTAGGACATTCTGATAGATATAAAATTTTTATTTAAGTTTTTGCTAACTTTGTAAAAATCCTGATCTTGGAGATCACGGTTGTCAAATTAGAAAGACGTTTGCTTTGCACAGTTTTAGGTGCGTTTGCCAGAATAATTTAAACCTGCCTTTTTTCCCCTCGGGCTGGTGGAACCCCTGGGCCAGTTTTTTGCTGTCATTTACAACGTACTTAGCAAAAATAGCATATATGTCCCTTAGTCATATGTACAAGTGGTCCCTGATGGTTCCGAGGTAGATAGAACCTGGCAAATTATTGCACTCGAGGAAAACCTGCCACACTCAAATTTTTGCTCAGGACTAGTGTGAAGAATTCAAGAGGTTCTGTCTGAAGAAACATGCTGCGTTCTCTCCTGTGTCTGTCCCACACACAGTATGTTCTTTGTTATTGTCTGTGAATCGCCAAACACCCTTTGTGATGTTTATATGGTACAGTTATTTATAACTCTAACACTTGCATGTTAAACAGAAGGTGATTTACAAAGCACTGCTCAAGCTGACAGCTGTTACTACAGCACAGCCAGAATAGATGAGTTACAAGTTCATTTTCATTATAGAAAGGCCTACACTGAAACACTCTAGTCACCCGATTTGTACTGGTACCGCACGGTAGTGGTGAATAATAGCATGAGCTATGTTTGCCTTTCTTAAAGGAGTGCTGGCCTTCACATAGGTAACTTGTTCTCAAGTATCAATTTTTTACCTGCTCTTTTCAGCAGATTTGTGATCAAGTGAATCCACTTACAGAATTGGTTAGACTTCCATTCAGAATGTAGAGAATATTCAGAAAGACCCATTAAAAATACGATGAACCAAAATTCAGCTTTCACAAGGAGAAATTTGCCCATTAATCTAGGACCAGTGGCTGTACCAAGTACTAATCCCAGCAAGTTTTTCTTGGAGGAAAAACTACCATCACGAACGGAAACAGTTCTGCGTTTGTCCTTCAAATGCTTCTTTTTGTGATACATCTATGGAAACAAACAATGAAATGCATCAAAACTAGCTAATTCAATACTGTAGAAATTGCCTTATGGAAATAAGGAACTGTCCACAGATCTTGTTTTATGGATTAAGCAGATGAATGGGAAGAACTCCCCTCTATGGTGGGCTTCCCACTGTCAGGAAGACAAATTCCAGATCCTATAAAGTCCCTTACATCATCTGAATTATTCAGAATAAGAATGTTACATGATATGGATCATAACTCTGACTGTGTATAGTGACAGTTATGAGACTAAGTTTTGGACAGTCTTTGAATTTTGATCTCCAGAAGATCCTTACAGTAAATATTGGAACATTTGTAGCAGTCAGAAAAAGTTATATTGTTCTTTCATGAATATGTAATTGTAATAACCTGTAAGAATAGCAAGTACACTAAAAATAATAACGAAAGGTAACTTCAGTGTATGCACTGTAATATCTTGCACTCTGGATTTCCTAAAATAGGTCACTGGCAGAGAATCTCCAGTTCAATTTTAAATGGTAAACCTTAATAGAAAGTGCTTCACTTACCTGAGGTGATATGACCTTCTGACTGGAAATTATACAACAGTACTTTCAGACACTATTTTCAGTGCCTCTGTATCCGGACAAATTTTGTCATGAAGTAATTCTTACAGTTGAATAGCATAGCAAGGTTATGTGTATGTTCTGTATTCAAACTTCAAACTATAGTAAGTTCATGGTGACAGCTTAACCTGGACGTTAATGTTCCCATGGAAAGCCTTCTTCAGTTCTGTCAGTCTCTCAACACCTCTGTGGCCCATCGGGGCCGACTGGTTAATCGTATGCTCTCTGCTGCTTTGTAGGAATGGTCACTATAAATTACCCTCTGCCCAAATGTGGATACAGATGGAATCAATTAATTACTGCTTGCTTACTCTGAGAATGATAATCAATGCCATGCGGCAAAGAAACTCTAATCTCTAGTAATCATCTGGAACCACTAAGACAAACTATCTCCTTGCCTAGGAGAGGCAAAAGTTTTGGAAGCCTTTGAGGCACACGGCCACTGTGAGTTGCCTACAGTCATGATCCGCTGGCAAAAAAGTCAATAACAAGAATCAGGTCTTCAACAGAGCTTGTATTGCTTAGCATTCTGTGATGAGCTGGATGGGATTTTGTGGTAGAATGTTTAGGTTTTGGTGTGAACAAACAATGCTGTTGAGGGTAATAGCAACTCCAGGATCAGCAGAAGAAAAAAAGTGCTCGCTAAAAGCCTAGGTATCATCCTGGATGGACAGAAGAAGACCAAAGAAATCTTGAAGAACTGCCAGATAGGTGCAAAAGCTGGGGTTTTAAACTCCACATAGCTAACATGAAGTGTTTGAGTCAGGCTACTGGAATCAAAGAAATAATGAAATCCTTAAAATGCTGCATTTGCCTTGCAAAATCTGTATCTAAAGAATTATTCTATTCTAATATTTCACTATGTTTGGTAAAAGTATTCAAATGTACGATTCAAATAATTAGAAAATTTCATGTATATAAATATATATGTATATATCAGTGTTTCAAACATGTAGCCGTGAAGAAGGCGGAAGGCCTCTCCATATACATCTTAGAATTACAAACTGTGAGAGAGGTGTAGCAAAAGCGAGTGAACGTTTATAAACCCATTCAGCTGATTTACCTCTTTTTTTTCCTTGAAGCCGATACATCTAAGCGAGGGTTATTGTTGGTTTATAGTATGTCAATAAATACACGAAAAAGAGCAAGATTAATTTACAAAGGTGTTGGAAACCACAGGAAGTAATATAAGGGGAGGTAGAATCTCCCACCTTGTGCCTTATTTTCATTTGCTTCATTTTAAGGGTGTTGTCTTAAAGTGTGTGTGTGTGTGTATATACACATATATATATGTGTGTGTATATATATATATAAAAGGCTCCACATTCTGTTAAAAGGGGAAGAAGCATGTGTGTGCGGCTCATGGAGTACACATCTTCTTAACAGGAGCCGATTCATGTCTGGACAGTTTGCATTGCCAGTAGGGAAGGGGTCCAGCTCCATCTGAACCTGCCTTCAGAAATTACTGATGCACAGACCTTATGCTGCCCATCAGCACAAGCCAAGCCATCTCAATGTCTACGTTTCTTTTTTCACACAGAATTTGAGATTAATGGGAGTTTTGTCCAAGTGAGGTATGGCTACTCTAATAGATTAAGAGCAGGCACTGACTGTCACCTCTGTTTATGTTGCCTTTAAATTGATCTCTTCGTTAACTAGAAGTTCAGATAAATTTTTGCAGGTATTGGCAGGCAGGAGAGAGAGAAAGTATTTAATTTCAGGCTTGGATTGGTTTTTAGGCTACTTTTTGTGCTCTCACTCTATGTGAAGCCATCCTCTTCAGGCTTCCCTTCCTGCTAAAGCTTGACATCTATTAACTGGAGTGAAATAATGCAGGCATTTAAATGCAAGTGACTAATGTGGCCCTGGTTAAACCTTGTGAAATGCCAAGCACTAAAACCAACAGGAAGAAAGGATGGTTTGCACTTTCAGGACTAGTTGCTGTATCTTTTCCTAAGCATTTCCTTCCTGGTTTATGTATTTCATTCTTAATTGAGGGGAATTGTTTATTATGCAGAAAAAAATATAAATTTGTATGTGCTGGTAGATAAGTAATGGCAATTATGGTTTTATTTGGGTTTTAGTTTTGGGTTTTTTTAAGTGCTACCATAAGATCTATCTTGGCCCAAGGCTGGTAGATTAAAAATTTATTGGCATCTTTTTTTTCAGTAAATTGAACTCAGAATTTGGAACTAACCTTGGTATTAGGTGCTTCCAAGTAATTGATAAATGAGTATCAAAATCCCTTTTCTTGGCAATCAAGAAATGTAGAGGCAATTATTGTCTTTTTAAAGACATAACAATAATGGACTGTTTGCTCATAATTACAGTGTCAAGGTCATCAGAATCTGAAAGGAAATAATATACTGCCTCTGCTCTGCTGTCTCCACTGTTACAACTGTTACTTCAAGTTTATAATAGTCTATATATTTATTTGGGAAACCTCTACATCTCTTTGAAAAAAAGATCTTTAATCCTGATAAGACCTTGAACTGCTTGCAAATCTCATGCAGTATTGGATTATCTCTTTTGTCTCCTTTTTGCTGATTGGAAAGAATTATTTGTCCCTGAATGCCAAGGACAGTTCTGCAAAATTGGCTGAACGAATGAACCAATAACCCCAACCTATACGCTTATCCTCAGTATAAGAAAAGAATAGAGAGAAAAATAGCTCTGTGTGTGTGTATACAGGGACAGAGAGAGGAAAAAAGATTTTTCTTTTTGCTTGGATATTGCCTTTGAAGTTTTTGAGTAACTAATACTCAAAGAGAAAAGGCAAAAATGTTGCTTTGGAAATAAAATGAAAGCAATTTAAATGCCAAATCCTAGTCACAGAATCGTAGTGCTCTGGAGGCTGGATGGCTGACCTTCAGAGAAGCCGTGATGCAGTAAATAGATGTGAGAGAAGGGACTGGAGCAGGTTGGAGGAGGCATGCTCAACACTGCGATTTGCCGTGACTGCCAGCCCCAGAGGGCAGTGGTAGCCACACAACACTGTCGTGCCGGCAGAGTCATCCAGCAGCACCAGCTGTTCCAGAATGGGAGATGTGCTGCCCCTGATTCTGATTGATTTGGCCCAACATGCATGCATCCGTGCCTTGAGATGCTGTGTACAAGAAAGCCACAAAATCTGCACACAGAATTCTCAAGAGATTAAAATGAACTTGGGATAACTTTAGGCTGTTGTATTTATACTTTGTTGGTTGAAATCTGATTGGACCTCCTTTCTGCTTAAGTGTGAATCCTTCAGCTAATCAAACTGTAACAGTAAATTCAACAGGGCTTCTGTCTCAGCCACAGCATCAGCACACAGCTGCTCACTCTGTTCCCTGGTTTGCACAGTCTCTGGGGATGTGGTGTGGGCCAGCAGCACCGGCTCGTGGCTGGGCATGGTTTGGGTGACAGCGCAGGCCACAGACTGTTTCTGACAAGCAGTTTGGATGGTGCTGCTCTTTGTGAGATGTAAGAATAGTTATCTGTGTGGACATGTGCTCTGCCATACTGTTGGACTTCAAGCCAAAAAATTATTCCCAGTTCATTCTGTTTCCTATATAGTTGTAGGCTTACGGGTCTTGTCTGTGCTGAAGAATCTGACTTTCCTGTTTGGCAGCTTGCCTGCATTATCCTGCCTCACGTTCTCTACCACTTCAAACCGCAGTGAAATCCTGTTTATCAGTTACTGGTTCATATGGTATTTTTTAGAAACTCAAACATTTAGCTCTCTTGGTGTGAAATTCTGCTGCATTGAGACCAATCGCTCTGTACCGCAGGTAGGGTGGTGCGCACTGTTCTGCTGGTGTGCTGGGGAGGACAGCACAAAGAGCACCACAACGTATTTGGGGCATAACTTCAAGTCTTAAAGTCTTGGTAGGCACCAAGGGCTGAAACTTGTATTCAGTGCCCAGGAGCAAGACAAATAAAGAGAGTTTCCATTCTGAACTCAAAGTGAAAATAGGCTGCAAGTCTAAGGGCTAAAGCATGGAGAATCGGAATCTTCTGCAGGGCATGACACAGGGTTGAGCTTTATAGATATGGTTTTAGGGTGTCAATAAGAAGACGGAATCCCAGAACGAGAGAAGTAAAACAAAACAAGTAGTATTTCTGGCATCATTCATTATGATCATGTAGGAAATCTGGTTTTTAAATAAGTAGTATAGCTGTTCAATATTGTGTAAGAACCATTATATGCTTTCATAAATCTGTCACAAATTGATTTTCCTTAATTTAATTTTTCAATTAAGTTATTTATGCTTTTATTTAACATTGCAAGAAGCAAGTGAAAAATAGATTATATTTAAAAATTCAATTAAAAATGCAGTCAAGTTCTTCATTCTGAAGATTCATGCTTCTATTTTGGAGGAATGGGATTTTGTTTGGTTTAATTTAATTGTCAAATTCCAGAACTATCCTAAAACTGTAGTTTTAGGATAAAGCTGTCTTCATTTCTTGACTTAAGTGCATGGAAAAAATTAACTTCCATTCTGCATATTGATTCTTTGGTCTGAAAACAGTGGATTAATATTTCATATTATTTAGTTTATATATACTGTAATTAAGACTGATACACTGTAATCAGTCTGCTTCAAATCATCTTCTAAAGTGTCTCATAAATTAGATTGAATGCTGTTTACTTTTCTTTCCTAATACTGGTATGAAAAAATAATTACATTTACAAAACAGTGTATCTGAATCCACCAGTCATGACACATTTAATAAACCAGAAAATCTATAGGCAGGAACATTGTTTTCTTTATTATGTTCTTGTTTCCTCCCAAAGATATGCACAAAGTGCAAAAGGTTAGATGAAATTTAGCTTTTACCAGTAGACCCAGCTTGTGACCCAAACTAAATTATCCTCAACCCAGCTCTGTCTGCGAAGCTGTTGTTTTCCCTTGCTATCCCTGCACGCTGTTGGTGATAACATAATGCTGTACCTGTTAGAGCAGGGTGAGATTCTAACAGACCTTTTAATGCTGTGCAGCAATACATATAGAGAAGTCATTATAGTGCCTAAATCTAGATGATATAAGGGTATTGCAAACACTGGAGTGGAGAGGACAAACCCTGTATTGATGATGTTAATCAATGTCAAACTTCAACTCTTAGGCAAGAGCTGAGGCTCCCCCAAGTTGTGTAGCCATCTGCCTTTGCGAATGAGCAGAAAGTCATGTGGGGTAACTGTGGTGTGAGCAAAGGCCCAAGGGGTAAAAATTCCAAAGGCATGTAGTGCTTTAGCCACTGAAGTCACTGATAATCAGATAGGCATGGCTGATTATAGATAATCACTTATCAAAGACTGCTTGTAACTTTTGAAACATTTAGTTCAAAATAGTGTAATCAGACAGGATGCTGGCTGAAAACTGCAGAGAGCTCACTGCGTATATTTTACCAATACAACAATTAAATACTTGTGAATTTTACAGTATGTCAAACGTTAGCACCCTACACGGGAAACATGCCTCCTTCAGTTTTTCCTTTGTAGGAAATTTCTGTCACAAAACATTTTATTCAGTATTTAAAGTATTGTACAAAGTTATTTTTCAAGATAAGACAATCTGTTGAACTTGAATATATTTCTGTCACATTTAATCTTTGTAGAACAGCATACAGACCATTTACAATTCCCATTTTGTTATTAAAACCACCAGTCAAAATAGTAAGTTTTTATTTGTTATGAAGAACTAACAGACATCTATACCCTCCAGAAAGCAGAATTTCCTGTGTGTTTTCATAGGGGATGTAGCATTGTAGAACGTAGATTGTAGAGTGGGATGGCTGACGTGACACCAAAGCACCACTCTACCTCCTGTACTATCTCTTCTCCAGAGTTCCTTTTACAGCACATTTTTCACCCAGTACACCTTGGTTCTGTTGGTTCCCCTGTAAGCTTTAGGAGTCCCTTACCCTAATGTGGCCAGTTAGCAAATAGCAGTAACTAGTTTTGCCTCTGTTATCAGGTGCTAAGTATGTGTCGTGTTTTATCTTTGTTCCTGATGAAAAAATAATAGCTCATACATCATAGATGTAATAATTTGTTTGTCACTGTTTTTTCCTACACGGCTTTAATCACAGCTTAAATTCAGATAAGTTAACAGAGTTCTTCTGGTGAAAACTGAATACTGTAGGGAGGCAGGCTTGATTTTTTTTTTTTTTTTAATCAGGCTGCAGTAAGATTATATTTTTATCCTGAATTAATGTGTAACTATTTCTTTAAAAACAAGGATTATGCTATTTGCATATTTGAAGAACACATGAAGGATCGCTTAAATAGACATCCATAGAGCACTGTAATGAACTAAGTAAACCATCTTTTGTATTTCTGACACAGAGATAGAGATATTCATTTGAAAAAGAACTTCTCAGCACTGACTGATAACACTTCAGAAAAAAATGCCAGATATTGAAAGTAGAAAAAGTAAAATTAAGTCATTACACTTAAACTACAGTATTATATTTAGTTATGTTGCTTTACTTTTGTTTAAAATAACCAATAATGTGCAATTATGCAAAACTTTCTAGTGGAATGTACAGCATAATTCGACAAAAGAAAGTCTTGTTATGAAGACAGCCTGATTTTTCAGTAGGTATGAAAGGTATGCTTATACCACTGGACACATCTGAAACATTCTTAAAATGCTAGGAGATATGGTGGTTCCATAACTCTATCTATATATTAATATCCATCTGGAGATTCAGAACTGCTTTACCAGTGAGTTTCCCTGGAGATGCTGAGAAATATTATCTAAGAAGAAAAAGAGTGATTTATTATACCATCCTAGATTTTCAGAACTCTGTAAGTCAAGTAGGATGTCAAGTCTACAGTCAAACTTGTGCTCAGAGGAATGCAGGTGCCTGCACAGAGCAGTAAATCACACTGTGAGTTCAGCATATCTTAAAGGCATCAGACTTGCTAAGCAGCGTGTCCTGCTCTAGTTTCCTCCTGAGGTTTCCAAGACAGCTACCTGTATGCCTAAAGTGCAATGCATCATTCATTACAGGGAGCCAGGCTACGCTCCTCATTTGTAACCACTGTATGCAGTGGCTTGAGTGAGTTAGACTTCACTATAAAACTGTTAAAAACTCAAAAGTCAAAATATTGAGAGTCTAATCAAACTATGCAAGTAAAACGTGTGTAGCAAATAAATAAGACGTTAATTGTTTGGGGGTTTATCCATTTTAAGGTTCAAAATTTAAGGCACTGTTTTGTCAAGAAATTCCCTTGTTTACCTTTGGCTTTATCATTTGTGAATAATAGCCATCCCCATCTCGTCTCACATGGCTGACAATACCAGCCGAGCATAAATCAAATCCTCCCTGCAAGCACTCATTTCCAGGGGAGTTTGCATTCAGCTTTGACCCAAACCCTGCAGATAAAGCTCACCTCTGGAGAGGATTTTTTTTGGTCTGAGTTTACAGAACAACTACTCACATCATGTGAAATATTTGCAGTAGATGCCTAGGCAAAAAGACAACCAATTCCAAATTTCTGGGAGTCCAAATATCAGTACCAGTGTGGTATCAGTTAGTGAGTTAAACTGGGATTATCTTGAAAGGCTTAACAGAAACACTGAACACCAGAAATGTTCCGGACAGAAACAGCAACATCTGTCCTAAAGCTTGTGAGGTATTATAAGCTCTTGGAAATGTGCTAGAGTGTCTGACAAATGGAGTTTCAGATTTCCAGCTGTTTAGAATTATTTAGGCAAGAAGTCATCTTCATATCCTTGCCTTCCATTGCAGAATTATGGGATGCTACTGAATATTCAACATATTTGAATCAGAAAATTGGATTACTTGGTTTATGAAATAAAATTAATAGTCAGCTGGCATATAATTTATCAATTTTATTCTAGTCTACTTGAAATTGGAAATGAAAACTCCTGAAAACAGGTTTTAGGCAACCATTTTTAATAGAAAAAAACAGATCTTAAGTTTTTCCCTAATACTTTTATTACTGTGTAATTTTTTTACCTTTGTCTAATTTTTGTAACTTGCACCATTTTCCTTATGGAAGCAATAACTAGAAAATAATGCACGCATGTTAATATGAATATTCATGTCAATATCTAAACAAGTTTGTGTCCATGTTATTTTCTCCAAGTTTTTCCCTTCTGCAAATATTACAATTAATATGGTCAACAGTAGAAATGCTGATGAGCAGAATTGGTTTTGAGAAGATTAGGAGGGTTTCTTGAATTTTGTATTGTACTGTAAATTTATAGTAGAAATGGTAATAATTTGTCAGAGAGCATTGTCGATTCATATGCCACGGGTACAAGAACAGCAATGTTTGAGTCCAACTAGACAAACACTTCTCATGGTTATTTGTTGACTTTTGTCTGTTGATAGCAACTGAAATGAAATGAGGCAAGACCAACGACACAAAAGCAGGCTTTATGTGTAAAGTTGAATTCCCAGAGCAAACGCTTAGTCTTTGGTAGCCATTCTGAACACACCACTATGCATGGCCTCACGTTCCCCTTCAGGTTAAAACTGCTTTTGGGTTGGTTTGGGGGGTTGGTGTGTTGTTTGGTTTGGTTTGTGTTCCTAGACAAGGCTGATAAGGCTTGGCAATGGGACCTGGCATCGCTAAGGAAGAAGGTTTTCCAGACTTGCTCAACAGGGGAGACCTGTGTTAGCATTGACCTCATGGTTTTCATTCTCTATGCCAGAAAAAGGAATGTATTCAGTAGCTCCGTTATGATATATTCGGTACCACTTTACATCTCTTACTTCCTTTGGCTTGGTTTTGTTTGGCAAGTGGTTCTGTTTGAGAGGAAAATGGCTGTAAAATTTTTCTGCTTTTCACCACATCTTGAACCATGGGGTCCCACTGTACACTGTACTTGGAGTGAGTATCGTTAGAGCAAGCAGGTTAATGAGGCTGCGTCATAGGCTGTGCAGTATTGGTGGCAGCTGGCCCAAATCAGAGAAACCCCACACCGTCCCCTGACTTACCCTGCAGAGACCGATAAACAGCTCCCCTGGTCTAGAATGGAGGAAGTCCAAAAAGCTGACAATAACTTTTCCTCTGCTCTCATCATAAACAGTGATGATCTGGACCATATTCCTTTACAGAACCTGTTCCACTAGTGCCATCCCAGGTTTGTATTCAAAGGGCGTTTTACTTCAGATTAAGTGGTGTGGAATTTAATATTTTACTTCAAAAGAGTTTGCAGACTATAAACATTAATGCATTAATTAATAGAAATCATAATACAATGCAAATACAATTAGTTTAAAGCCAATTTATGTTTAATGACATAGCAGTTATCAAAGCTCAATTACTCTAATTAGAATGTTATTCAGCAAGGCACATTTTATTCGGTAAGTGTTTGCTCAGCACTTTACAGGATGAGTCCCAAAGACCAACAGTGATTTAGGTTGCTTTTGTTAACCGAGTTTCATATTCGCACATCCTCGGGAAATAAATGAGATGTTATTTAGCTGCCTTTTAATAAAGTACCTCAGTATTTTTGTGCAGTAATAGGAAAACACTTCCATTATAGCGGTCTGTGAAATTAACTGACTCATGGTTATCTCATGTGTTTGGTAATATGCTGCTTCCATCCCTCTTTAGTCAGTGAGATGTTTCTTGCTACAAACTAGTTGCATTTGAAGCCACTGATTTGTAGTATTAAGGTACATAAAACTTACTAAGTAATTTCTTCTATGTTAGAGATGTTTTGGTTTTTCGGTTTTTTTTGGGTTTTGCTTTTTTTTTTTACTCAATGCAAGTGAAACTGTAACAACTCAATTTATTGTAATAAAATCCATGATCAGCCTCACCTTGGTAAAGTTACAGCT
Organism: Syrrhaptes paradoxus; assembly: GCA_013400615.1. NCBI lineage: Eukaryota > Metazoa > Chordata > Aves > Pterocliformes > Pteroclidae > Syrrhaptes > Syrrhaptes paradoxus. The sequence goes on along the minus strand of VZTO01022012.1, from coordinate 23,567 downwards.
TTTAAGGGGATTAGCTCCATTTCTAAACACATGAAAGACAAGAAGGTGATTGAGGGCAGCCAGCGGGGATTTAAAAAGGGCAAAGCATGCCTGATCAATCTCAGTGCTCTCTCTCGGATGAGGTTACTAGCCCTGTAGAGAAGGGGAGGACAGTGGATGTTATATACCTTAATTTTCAGTAAGGCCCAGTCTGCCATAGTCTCCTTATCACCAAATTCATGAGATATGGACAGACTAAATAGTCAGGGTGCGTGGAAAACTGGCTGGCATGCTACAATCAAGGTACTTCGACCAGTGGTGCCAAGACCAGCTGGTAGCTGGTGGGGTCCCTCAAGGATTAGCAGTGAAACCAATGTTATTTAATGTCTTCAATAATGACCTGGAGAATGGGAGGAAGGATGCTCTCAGCAAGTATGTGCAAGACACCAAATTAGGGCAGGGCTGGAGGGCACACTGGAGGGCAGGGCTGCTCTTCAGAGAGACCTGGACAGGCTGGACAAATGGGTTGAGCAGAACTTCATAAAATTCAACAAGAGAAAGTATGAGGTCTTGCCTCTGTGAAGGAATCTCATGCAACAGTGCAAGCTGCAAGGATGCTGCTCTGCAGGAAAATGGTTAAATATTGCAACAGGTTTCCCAGCAAGGTAACAGAACCTCTGTCCTCTGAGGTGTTCAAGAGTTGGNGCAGCCAGCGGGGATTTAGAAAGGGCAAAGCATGCCTGATCAATCTCAGTGCTCTCTCTCGGATGAGGTTACTAGCCCTGTAGAGAAGGGGAGGACAGTGGATGTTATATACCTTAATTTTCAGTAAGGCCCAGTCTGCCATAGTCTCCTTATCACCAAATTCATGAGATATGGACAGACTAAATAGTCAGGGTGCGTGGAAAACTGGCTGGCATGCTACAATCAAGGTACTTCGACCAGTGGTGCCAAGACCAGCTGGTAGCTGGTGGGGTCCCTCAAGGATTAGCAGTGAAACCAATGTTATTTAATGTCTTCAATAATGACCTGGAGAATGGGAGGAAGGATGCTCTCAGCAAGTATGTGCAAGACACCAAATTAGGGCAGGGCTGGAGGGCACACTGGAGGGCAGGGCTGCTCTTCAGAGAGACCTGGACAGGCTGGACAAATGGGTTGAGCAGAACTTCATAAAATTCAACAAGAGAAAGTATGAGGTCTTGCCTCTGTGAAGGAATCTCATGCAACAGTGCAAGCTGCAAGGATGCTGCTCTGCAGGAAAATGGTTAAATATTGCAACAGGTTTCCCAGCAAGGTAACAGAACCTCTGTCCTCTGAGGTGTTCAAGAGTTGGTTGGACATGGCCCTGAGCAACCTGATCTATTTAGATCTGTTTCAAGCATGCAGTTGAACTAGATAACCTCTGAAGGTCCCTTCTACCCTAGATTTTGTTTCTGTGACTANAGGGTGCGTGGAAAACTGGCTGGCATGCTACAATCAAGGTACTTCCACCAGTGGTGCCAAGACCAGCTGGTAGCTGGTGGGGTCCCTCAAGGATTAGCAGTGAAACCAATGTTATTTAATGTCTTCAATAATGACCTGGAGAATGGGAGGAAGGATGCTCTCAGCAAGTATGTGCAAGACACCAAATTAGGGCAGGGCTGGAGGGCACACTGGAGGGCAGGGCTGCTCTTCAGAGAGACCTGGACAGGCTGGACAAATGGGTTGAGCAGAACTTCATAAAATTCAACAAGAGAAAGTATGAGGTCTTGCCTCTGTGAAGGAATCTCATGCAACAGTGCAAGCTGCAAGGATGCTGCTCTGCAACTAACATCAAGGCCAGGCTGGATGAGGCTTTGAGCAACCTGGGCTAGTGGGAAGGGTCCCTGCACATGGAAGGGGGGTTGGAACTCAATGATCTTTAAGGTCCTTTCCAACCCAACCATTCTAGGATTCTATATTGCTTATTGTATAGTGCACCTTGTATGCGTGAAGACTTTGAAGAATGCAGCATTTTAAAAATTTATATTAATTTAGGTAATTACTACACACAGATCTATAGGATGGCTACTGCAATGTCATTCTATTCAATATTTTTCTGTGAGTTAGAAAACTTCCCAATCTGAAAGAGGACTGTTTCATTGACTTCAGCTCCAGGGTAATGACAAAACCATATTTTATAATTTCTCTAATTTCTGATCAGTGTGTTTGTGCAACTTCTAGGAGATAAAAGACAGCATAATTTTAACTGTACGAGAAGTATGTGAAAGAGAGAAGAAAAGGCTCTAAAAGCCACAGCCCTTAAAAATGGGCTTATCATTTTAAAAACTATGAGCTATAGCAATGTAGAGATCCTCCTTCAAAATAATAAGTAATGAAATCCTAAAATAGCTGACCTCATAGCAAGGGTTTGTACTATGACCCTGCATATGTTATGTGCCACAGTATAGAAATCAAGGTCATCTTGAAAAAGTGACCTATAGCAAATTGTTTACTGCTTTTCTTTCCTCTCTGGTTATATTGGATTTTCATTTGTGGTGGTTTTTAAAACTTACTTGTGAATGTTCTAAATTGATACTGAGCAACCTAATACAACCAGCATGTACTTCCCTTCCATGGGATATATAAACATGACCTTTTTATACAGATGTATCTTCAGTCCAGCCTGGGCAGTCTGGAGGTTTTTTTCCCCTCACAAAAGAAAAATTTTATTTAAAGTTAATGACAACTGGCAGCCAAAAGTCCTATGGGATAGTTCTGGCAGCCAGGGATTACTGAGTCATGGGGATGTTCTGGCCACACACCTGCTTTCTCAGAAATGCCATCTCCAGCTGCCGGAGGACAGTGACACAAAACAACGAGAGAGGACCTGAAACTGCGCCTGCGGAATCTACATATTCCAGGAAAAATAATAAAAGCATTCAAATTAGTGTACCATGAAAAAGCAAGCTGACTAATAGGATTAAAAGCTCAGCATTACTAGAAAGCATAAAGTCAGTTATAAAAATTTTGGGAACTGAAGTCAAGCCTTCTAACTTTTTCCTATAAGCTATTAAGTAATTTATTTATTTTATGCAGCACCTGTACAAAGCTGTTAAATAACAATCAGTGGTCTCAGTCTGCTCAGCTAGTTAATGTGCTTGGATTGTATGTTTTACTGGTATTACAGGCATTTTCTGTAACAAGGAGAATCTGGAAAAGGGAGAATTGGAAAATTGTCTTAAAATGGATCGGTTTTAGTAGCAAGAACCTTAGGAACACTGTCCTGTATTCACAGGACAGGCACATGGCGTTAAGAAGACTCCCAGCTTGTCAGGAAGTGAGTGCAGCAGCGTAGTGGCAGTGCCTGGCTGGCTACAATGCCTGTTTTCTTCCGCAGAGTCTGTAGTACTTAGCATGGTGAGGCTGTCTCAGCACACCCTGTGAAGCGTCTTTCTGCAGTCCTACACTGGGATAATTTTCTCATGGATAAGTCTGAGCCTTTAAGAGCTTTTCTATGTCAGGCTGGTTCCTTTTGTTCTATCTGTAAAGGCTGGAGCAAAAAAAACTTGTGCCAACCAAAGCAAAAAGTAGCATTTTTACAATCAGGGTTGAAAAATGCAGGAGACAATTGTATATAGCACCACTAAAAGGTAACAGAGAGCCTATTAGCGGCAAGAAGTGCCTTGTTTTTGAATATATACGTACTTTCAAAGTGCCCTTCCCTTGCTTCACTCTAGAGTTTGAAAAATCTTTTCTAAAATGGCATGTTTTGACCATGGATTGGTAGATTCTCTGAAATCTAGTTAAGTTCATCTTCTGAAGTCTAAGTATGATTATTGTTATATAAATTCATAAATACGTATGTGTGTGTACACGCCATTATCAGAATATTTAGTGAATTAACATTTTATACAGCTAATACAAATAGTATCAAGTAGCTACATATAGACAGAAAAATATTATAATATTAAAGAACATTTCTTTTTGAAACAAGCACGTTTAATTCTTTCATGCCAATAAATAAAATGTGAGGGGAAAAATGATACCTGACTACATTTCAAGGTTGAATGTATTCCTATTTCTACTCTTTATTGTCACTGTTGGTGGCAAAAGATCTTGGTAGCAGGCAGCTTTTCTGAGGGCAAATGTTGCAGGTTTGTAATTTTGTTTTTGTCAAGAGGCTGCATCTTGTAGTCTATGTGCAGAACAAAGGAGGCTTTCAGCTCACTGGGTCTTGAATTAGTCTGAATCCTGGTGTAAGTTATGAATGGTTTATCAGGCTTCCTCTAATCCATCCAATGATTGCATTTAATGTTCTGCTATTAATCTGCTCAATTAATTAAAATCAATATCTTTATGAGATTTGCTATTAGAAACGCCTTATGGAAAGAAGATCCTCTCTCACCAATGTTCCATGGTGACAATGGCAATGCTATGAATGATGGTGTAAATCTAAGTTCCACAAGTTACCAGCATTTGAAAAAATGCCACTAGAAAGGCCTGTCTAACAAGGACAAAAAAGAGAGCAAAGGAACCTCTTGGTTTTATTTAGAAAACTTCATTGTGTAAGACATTAGAGTGGAAAGGCTCAATATCTGCTTTCCACAGGGCAGGCATTGAGATGCTGAGTTCCTTCCAGGGTTCCCTGACTGCCTGTGTAGGCTGAAAGAAAAGACAAAAATAATCAAAAAGACTGTGTTTGCATTTTCCAAGATAAAAGAAAGCAAGGCAAACAGTTCTTTCGGTCCATGGGCTCCACAGAAAGGGGGCCATTTACTTATTTTCTGTGAAGGCTTCTGACAGGCAAAGCAGACAGCCCTCGCAGTGGTTTCCCAGGCTGGTACTGGCACAGTTTTCTGATTGCTGGTACTCTGTTGGCTATACGTGAAATGTCATCGGCCATGAATGAAAAATCACTTTGGTTCTCATTGGTTCTTTTATGTCTTTTGGATTGAAACCTCATTTTTATTGACCACTATTTTTATGATTGTTAATGGTTTTCACTTAGAAAAACAAGATTATTTTTGAGTTTTATAGCACTACCTTTCCCATACCTGCCTCACAGAGCTCCTAGGAGACTCAAGAAAACCATAGTAGCCAATTTATGCATATACTGGAATTATTTATATTGAAAGATTTTTAAGCCAACATCAGAAAATTGAGGGAGGGAAAAAATCAACACAAGCCTCACATTTCTCTTATTTGTCCCTCATGTTGTTGAGGAAATAAACTAATTTATTCAAGGCATAGAATTAGAAGTTATTTAAAATCCCTGTGAGGGCAAGCAAACATGTTGTTTCATTTGGCTGTGACTGTCAGTCAAGTACGTATTGTAAAATAGTGGTTCACATTACTAAAACAATGAAGAGATTAAATTTTTATTACATGTATTAGGCTAGCAAAACAGAAAAGATGAACATAAAATGAGCTGATTAAATTAAAGCCTTTGATTAGCTCTTCTAGGAAGAATTACTTGCCTAGTCTATTATGTTTGTATACATACATGAAGAACAGGAGATTAATGTACAATTACTTGATCACTACACAACTTTTGTTGTTATATTGAAATATGTGAATGGATTTGCTCTGTTTAATTCTGAGCTACTGGGAAATCAGCAAGAAAGGAAATCGGAGGTCCTTAAAGGAATTAAGGGTCCTTAAGAAAATAGCCATTAATTTAGGGGTGCCTGCTTCCTGGATCAAATCTGATTAGCAGGTTTGTTTCTCTCATATTTCAAACTCAGAAGGACACTAAATTGTTGAAAACAAACCTTGTTTCTACAGAAGAAATATGAGCTGTCTGTGGCTGGAAGTGGAGAGTTGCCAACAAAAGAGCTTGTTCATACCCCCAAGCTGTCTCCAGCTGCCCCGGTGTTCTTCCAGCCCCGTTTTGCCAAGCTACACTGAGGACTAGGTGAGAGGAACCGATCTAGCTTTAGCTACTTACACAGGGATTTTTGGCAAGTTATTTTAAAGTCGTAACAGCTCTTCACTCTGACTCGGAAGACAGCTGTGAAGCAGCAATGCTATTGTAATTAGTGGGAAGGAGGAAAGTGATACTCCTCAGTAAAGAGGCAGGAAAAGGCAAATGGCTGGGAGTTGAAACGAGCACTCTGCACGGTGTTATTGCTGAACGTGTTGTGACACCACAGCCACAAAGGATAGAAGGATATAACTTGGCTTGAACCGCAGCTTCCTAGGGTGTACCTGAGGCACGTAGGTCACTGAGGTCTTAAGAAAAGGCACACAAACCATGCATCATTTTAATATTTTTGCCAGGTCTCTCAGGGGTTTTTTGTGTTAAGGGATTGTCCATTGTTTCAAAGGAGCTGCTGTGAATTATGGTAATCACGGGGCTGTGGAGGAGGGTACGGTGTACTGCAAATACGGCAGTCATGAGACAGCTGCAGCTGGGTGCGAAAACCTCAAGTTTTGCCTGTCCAAAAAGCAATAGGACTGCAAGATGAATGAGAGGACAGTTTTGAAGGACTCACCAGAGACTCATGGCACTACTCACTGAAGTCTTATGGCAGAATGATGGAAACAGGCTGATTGCAAAGATGGAATGACCCAGCAGCAGAAGCAGGGCCTGGCAGCTGCAGGGACCCACACAGAAGGGCAGTACCAGGACTGATAGTCACCCTGGAACCATCACAACATGACAGTCTTCTTATGCAAGAAAATAATTTGCACAGCTAATGATTCTGTCTATCAAGCCATTATTAAGAGAGCAATAACAAAACCTGTAGGTGTACTATAAATGGAAGGCATACTACCTCCTTATAGTCCTCAACAAAATCGCCACAAAAAGCAAGGTTCCGCTTAGCTTTGCGGAACACAATGTGAGCAGGATGGCATTCTTAAACGCAATGTAAATGTGTTCTTTTTACTCCAAAAGTCTTGTTTTCTACCTGCAGCTCAACTTCTCTCCTAATTTGACCTACTTTGTACTGAATTGCTTTTTGGTATGGGCATCACTGGCGCTTACAAATTCTGTTGTATTTGTGTTTACAAAGTCAGGATTGGCATAGTGCAAATATCAAGATTTTCAGAGTCGAGACACAGGCTTTCTATTGTGCCTGAAACAGCCAGCATAGCTGTTGCTGTGTATGTTGCTGACTTGTTTAGTTCCCTAATGAAATTGCATTTAAAGATGTCAGAATTGTGGCCAGTAGGCTGTAATATCTTTCCAAAACTAGGACAGAGATTTCTAATATGTTAAGAAGTAGAAAATAATGAATATTGTTTTCCTAAAGTTCACCTTCAAAACAAAGAGCTAAAAGGATCATGCACCATATGCTTACCTTGAACAGTGCTTCTGCTTTATGTTTCCCAACAGTACATGATGTACAATGAAACTACTGTTCAGACACTTAACGGGCACAGGATTAAACACAGTTCATGTTAGGAACTGAAGGAATAACAATTAGCACATTTCCTAAATGTGAGTAACCCAGACAAGGAGGTCATTCTTCAAGGGAGTGGGGAGAAGAAAAATAAAACTGTGGCTATGTGATACAAAGGTAGTGAAGGTTACTTTACACCATGTAGTTGGTGTGTAATTTTGGATAGTTGCCCAAAACTGGTATTGGNTTTTTTTTTTTTTTAAAGCTTGAAGTAGCATTGTCGGATTGCAAAGTTATTTGATACTGAATTCAGACAGCAAGAAGGAAAAGAAAATTCAGGGTCAGAGAAACTGTAAATAAAAAATAAATTACATCTATCAATATAATCTCAGAAATTCCACATACAGCTTTTTCTGTGAATTCACTGTACATTCATCCTATGCCCTGAAAAAGTCAAAAAGCCACTTCACTGGATATTTAGAAAGTATGTGGAGCGTACAGAGTGTTTTTACATGATATATTACACTGACTAGAGCATATGCTCTGGAGAACAGAAAAAATGCAAGAGCCTGAGATCAGAAAATGTATTTATAGTTTTGTCTAGTATTGAGGACTTGGGTAATTCTGTATTTTAGCTTGTCATTGTAGCTGTGTGGAAGGGAAGATGGAAGGATGGATTAACATGGGAAGCACGCTGTCAGGGAGTATAGTGATAGGATCAGGAGTAACAGTTTAAAGCTGAAAGAGGGTAGATTTAGATTACGTATTAGGAAGAAATTCTTTCCTGTGCGGGTGGTGAGGCACTGGAGCAGGTTGCCCAGGGAGGTTGTGAATGCCCCATCCCTGGAGGGGTTCAAGGCCAGGCTGGATGAGGCTTTGAGCAACCTGGGCTAGTGGAGGGTGTCCCTGCCCACGGCAGGGGAGTTGGAACTTGATGGTCTTTAAGGTCCTTTCCAACCCAAACCATTCTATGATTTTCAAAAAAAAAGGAGAAAAAAAAAGAAAAAGAAGCAGTCCTATTTATTAATTCCTTTCTAACAATTAGTTTGTTTCTGTAAGAGTCCGTGTTACTTTGTCCATCTTCCATTAATTTCCATTTATCTTGGTAAACAAATGACTGGTATAGTCCCCATATTTAAATGTCAGAAGCAAGGTAGACTTTAAATCATTTCCTATATCAAAACAGGTCACATGGATTTTAAAGTTTGACATAATTGAGAGTATCTGACTGAACTATTGAATAAAACTGTTTTTTACACATGTATACCAACAGCTTCAAGCAACAGTGAAGCCTTTATGGGTTTAGTGATTTTGTGATTGGCCTTCTGACAGAACACTATCCTAAGGAGCTCTGGTGTTTAAGCCACATTTTTCAGTGACAAGGATAGTTCATATGTTAACACTAAGCATTTTCAGTATTTGATCTGTATTTCATGGAGATTCTAATCTGAAAAATGTTAATTTTGTCACCTCTATTTTTAAGTTAACTTGTAGAAGATTGTTCAACAAAGCAGGTGTAAACAGTTTTGTGTGTCTCTAAAATTAGTGCTAGGTCTGGTTACAAGCACTTCAAATGCTATATATTATTGGTGCCATCATTTACCACAACAAAAACCTGCACCCCTCTGAAACAAAACAACTTTCTAAACAAAGGTCACCTTTCTATCTGGAAATGTGTTAAAATACCCAGGAAAGATGTCGGGCTACAGCTCTCTGTTTGTAGCAGTATCAGCAGAGATACTGAACGGCAATGCAACCTTCTCTGCTGTTCACAGTCTGCACCATGCCCCTGCAGGTATGAAAGGATACGTTTAAAAGCTATGGCAATTACTTTGTAAAGTGAACTGTGCTCAAGAAGGTTGGTAAAAATATCCATAAAAGCAGGAGAGGGAGCCTATTGCAGAAGCAGAGGACTGACCAGGGACAGGCCTTTAGAAATCACTGCTGCTTGCATTCTGCCCTCTCATGAAAACCCTCCACAATACCATGGGAGTTATGACAGGGGTGTGGGCATACAGTAGATATTCTATTAGTTCCCTTTATTTAGGAAGCTGGAAATTATCTGACTCAAGACACCTGCCTTGGCAGCTTGGACTTTAATGGATTCCTTAATCAGGTGGAAAGCTGAGAAGAAAATGATATTCGGTACTCGCAGTGGTGCAAGGAGACATCAGTTGTGTATCAGGGATGTGCAACACTGACTATCTCAGGCTTGATCAAAAGCTGCTAATCTTAACACACCTCTTTTCCTTGACTTCGATGAGCTTTGGATTGGGCACTTTGAGAGCAGATATAAGCTAAAAATATTGTCATGCCAAGACTCTGTAAAGTCAGTAGAGATATCTAATCAAATCTATCATTATAATACTCAGCAGTTTGTAAACTCATTAACATTTGCAGAGAACATGCTGTTTTACCTGTGACCTATAAATTCTGGAAAGCTCAGGAGAATTGCTACTCTGAGAGATGTTGATGGCAAAGATATTTTGGGGGAAGTATCATGAAACCCAGTGGCATAGTTTAATTGAAGTTGCTATTGTTATAAAAGCTTCATGGGATGCAAATGACAAGTCACTATGCATCTAAACAATTACAGAGATTGCACAGAGTGAGGTTAAGGCTTATGAAATTATACAGGAAAGTGGGAGCTGGTTAGGTTAGCAAGATATTGCCCCCAAATTAAAACGCATTTCATACAGCAGGGACCATTTATAGCAATATGGGGATGGATGATACCAGTGTTCCCTATTGCAACTCTCCTAAATGTTATTTCAAACCTGCAAGTATTGAGGGCAAAAAGTATAAACTCTCGGTTAGATCAGTAATATCAGCTCCACACAGGGATCACATGTAAGCACCAGAAAGAATACTGAAGGACACACACACACAAAAATATAACAGGCATGAAAATATTTATAGACTGAATAGAGAATTGTGAATCTTTAGCTGTGTCAGAACACATTGGAGTGTCAGCAGTCAATGTCTCATGAGAAAGAATATATACAGTGCTTTAAATCTTTTTATATGAAAAGAGCCATGTAATTAAAAATTCTTTTTAAAATTGTATGGTTTTGCCAATATGACAAGACTAAAAAAAAAAATTAAGGATTGCTGCTAGCTTTTGCTGAGTCATAAATCTGTAGCACTGTATGTATTAGTATTTAGAGCTCATTGTTATTAAGGACTGTCCATAATTAAAGGAAAAGCTGAAAAGAGTCTTTTGTATTTCCGTGATTTACATCCAAACTCTGTGTGTTCTTCAGGCACAATGTGCTTTACAGCAGCCTCAAAGCTATGCCAGCCATCCTGGCTCCTACTGAGTTAAAGCGCTATCTGGGGTTGCTGTCACAAGGACAACTTCAGTGATGCCCTGTTCTTCCTCCATGTGAAGGGGCTGCAGTCCCTGGTGCTTGCTACAGTCCTAAAAAGGATGATGCAGCTCTAGCTATTTAAGGGAACTTCTGGCCAACTGCAGCAAGTTCCTGGCCCTTCTCACCCCAAGCCATGCAGTTGGGCAGGAATGGGCCTGACAATCTTTTCCATAGTTTGTATATGGTACACTACAAAAAATGGTCCACATCCTGGCCAAGATCAAGCTAGAATAACATGGAGCAAAGTAAGACTGACAGTTTTCTGCTGGTTGTATATAGAGCTGTGGGAGCTACGTGTAACTGTTGTTTGTTGCAGAGGTTATAGAAGTACATTATTTGTGCAAACAAAATCCAAAAATAAGATACCCCAAATTAATGCCAACAGTAATTGTGCCATGCCAAACTACCATGTATTCACTGCTTGTTTGTGTTATGCTACCTATATGCTCCATCTTCTACAGAAGAACTACTGGTATTAAGGAATCATTTCAACATCTTTTAAAAAATTAATTTGAACTGTGATCCATCCTGTATGTCATTAATTACAAGTCTATCATCCAGGAATCAGAGTAACTACTGAAAAATCTAAAACAGTATTTTACTCTCAAGAGATGGTATTAATCTGTTTATAACAGGTTGGCAAATGCTCTTAGGAGATCAAAGTTTAGGAATATCAGAATAGATCTCATAGAATAATTTGGCAAAAGACACGTGAGTTGATCAGTCATGCACGGCTATTCAGGAAATTAACTGTTGTCCTGAATCTCACTGCCATATATGTGACAGAAATGTATTTGTGTGCATATCTTTATCTACAGAACGAAAAAAATAAAATAACTTTGAAATGTAGCGCTGTCTCTCTTAATTCAGCCTTTGGCTTTTCTGCTGAAACTTCCAAATGCAGCTGGGGGAAGGGAGAAACAGGAATTTCTGATGTAGACATTTGTCCAGTAGGAACTAGATGGAACTGCCAGCTTATTACACACGGACCATTGAACACCGAGCAAACACTACTCTCCCTCCTGCACATTTGCAGTGTCTGTGGATTTCCTCATGTAGTTACTTATCCTATTAGCTTAAGGGAAAAGCTCTAATTGCATTCACATGAAAGTAAAATCTTCAGTATATGCTGTTTCCATTAGTATTCTCCCTTTTCCTACTATCAGGAAATCTCAGGATTATAGCCATATTTTACACTTCCTGTTTCCATTAATGTATGATACACACACAGAATCCAAAGCAAGTAAAGAAAAAATTAAAGCGTTTATCATTAAAAAAAATTAAAAATTGTCACTAAAATACAGCCCTCAGTACAGAAGGATTGCAGCAGTTTGGCTTCACAGCCCACGTGCTGATTACAGGAGCTGCTGGGTAAAATTTTAGGACTTGCATTATACAGGGGGTGTCTGTATAGATCATAAATCCACCAGAACTCATTTCTTCTTTAAAAGCTATGGATTCACACAGTTGATGCAGCTAAGAGGTGGTCAGAGATGGAGGCTGGCCAATGTGAGCATATTGCTGGTGGATCACAGTTTTGTCCATTTGCTTTTCCCTTCTTTTTTCTGCCACACTGAGGGAATTTGGATACCACAGAGATTGCTTTAGCCTGAAGCGTATTGTACGAAAGTGAGAGAGAAGAGAGAGCAGAGGCATGCCACCCTACCAGATAGCCCAGTCAGTCTGTCACAGAATTAGTTCCTCTAAGTGATGATTCCACCTAAAATTCAGTCAATCAATAAAGCTAATATGCTTCTATTTAAAAGACCTTTATTTTTCTTCTGTAAAACCCAATGTATTCATAAATTAAACATTTGCTAATAAACACTCTCACCTCTGTTTTTTGCAAGTCTGTCTGCTTAAGAGAACAGGTTACTGACACTATTGAGAAACTGGCAAACTCATTTCTTTTGAGAATACTTAATGCTCAAAAAATTAGAAATCAAGTGACAGATAACTTAGGCTGCAAATTTACAAACTGGCCACTGTTATACGTGCTATGGCTGTATTTAAATTGGGGATCCAGATGTGACAAGCTCCATGTTCTATTTAATAAACATCAAGTCCCTTAAGGCTTTTTTTTTTTTCACAATAGTATGTTTTTGTCACTGCCTATGTCCACTTCAATTTAAGGATTTTTTTGTATGCTGATTTTTATATCTGATTTTTGAACCACCACTTCTAAGTGAATTTCCTTACTGAATTGCATAAAAATTAATAAATTAGCCTGAGTAGTCATTTTACGTGTTTCTAGTATTTCAATATGCTTATTTGAAGCATTATAGATATTAGAAAACTTAAGAGTTCTCCCATTCTCTCCTCAAAATGAGCTCCAGATTAGTACCATTTCTTATTTTTTCCAAGGTGTTTATTTTAATAACTGTGTTATCCTGGAGTTGCAGGGAAATGAAGAGTGCTCTCTAGTCAGCAACTATGGTCCTGGCAGACTGCCAGGATGTTTGTGACCTCTAGAAATCCTTAAGGTTTTGATCAGCATTTCCTTATCCCCAATACTCTGTTGTTTCTGTTTTAAATTACATCTCGGTGTACCCAGGGTAGGTAATAATGTTAATAGAAGTGACACAACAGATTGTTACAAGCATACTTGGATTATGAGGCAGGAATATCTTGATTATGTAAACAATGATAGTGTTTATTGTATTATATTTCTGAAATTATTATAGTATAATGCTGATACAAATTATACTGTTGTATCTCAAGTGTATTTATTTAAAACATAGAGGATGGAATTCAAAGACTGTCAAAGACAATGAAAGACAATACCTGACTTTCCCCGGTTTTGTATCAGATCAGTATGCTATTGTAACTTTCCCATTATCTTGCACTAATTCCTAAGATCCAAAGATACAAATTTCTTGACTTTTCTGTGCCTGCAGAGTTAATCATTACCATAATTATAAAGCACTGTAAATAATGGGTGAAAAGATCACGCTGCCACTGCTAAAATACATTTGTTTGCTTCAGAATGTGCAATGAGTTAGTTCAGGGAATCTTGTAATAGTAACTACAGATGACATTAGAAAATGCATCTTTCAGGAGGCACTTTTTGTTGATACATTGATGTGAATGTGTATTAATGACAAACAGGTTCTTCCCCCACTAATACTTAATGGTGAGGCCATAGCAAAATCAGGATTGCTTACACAGCTGAGGAAAAAATGCATTATGTTACTCCCCATTTACCCTTTTAATCCAATACCGATAGTGCACCGAGAATATTATGTGCTAAATATGTCATATATTACAGAGCACATGTCGGGGTCTATTTTTAATGTATGTTGCTATGCACACTGTGGCAGCTTACACATGCTTTGTACATAAGTGGCCTAAATTCGGAAATTTGATGGGGAGGGATGAGGAATGTCATATTCCATTGTAGAACATATATAGAGGTGCAGTATCTTGAGGTTATAAGAATGTTAAAGTACATACAAAACCACAATTATTTGTTTAAAAAACCCACATTTGTTATTCTAAGCCAAGTAGCCCAACTTCAGGCTTTTAATAATCCACAACACTTTTTCAGCTAGAGTTGGTGTTGAAACCGAGACAAACATAAACTGTCTTTTCCCTTATCACCTTTACAGATCCTTATGCTGCAATGACACTTTAAGAGCGAGTTATTTTCTTCCATGCATTTATAAGTGTGTTCATTGATTTGTTTTTAATTATGACCTTTAAACAAATATGTTTTTTTCTGTAAGTTACAGAGCATGACATAAATTTACATATTGGTGATCACTTCCAGAAACTGATGTCAGGTATTAGCTATTTCATTTCATCTCTTCTGGCAGAATTTTTCTAGAATACTTGCCTTGTCACTAACTGTGGCATATCTTCATTACAACTGTCAGGCACAGAAAAGCAGAATCACAAATATGAAGGCTAGAAAAGGTTTGATGGGCAAGAAAGAGATCAAGTGAGAGAGAGAGGTTGAGCTGAAACAATGGTATCATCCACTAGATACTGCTCCAGGTGCAGAGAATGGGACTTTGCCTGGCCAGCTTTTGAGTCACAGCTGGGTCAATCATTAAGTTATTATTACTATTGCTGTAAAATGAGTTTGGTTTTCAAGCTCATTTTTGCTTACTCTCTTTCTGATATTATTTATGTATGGCTTAAAAAAATATTTAATATGGTTATGTGATGGGTTAGCTCTTGGCTGGGGGCCAAACCACACACCCGCTCGCACAATTCCTGCCCCCCATCCGAGCATAGGGGAGAGAATTAAAGGGGTAAAGGAAAAAAAGGACTTGTGGGTTGAGATAAGGACAATTTAATAACTAAACTACAATAATATTGAAANGATCCGGAAACCAAAGGGACCCGGAACAAAAAGGGATGATCTTCCGGAGGGTCCTCACTTATATACTGGGCATGACGTGTATGTTATGGAATAGATTATTGGCTATTCTGAGTTTTCAGTCTTAACCTAAGAGCAAATCCTAGGCTAGCAACTGGCTGTGCTTCTTCCCAGCTCCCCCCACCCATCTGGAGCATTTTAAATTAAACCTACTCTCCCTGTGTACTTTCTGACATCTTCCTCATGTCATCTTCCTTTGACAGCTTCTCTCATCCCATACGTTCAATATGTCCGCTCTGAGCAAGTTACCTTTTCATCTGGCATTTCTTTATGTTAAGGCTATGCTGATCCTCATTCCTGACTTGGATGTGCTAGGCTTGCTGATATTGTATATTCTAGTTTGCTCTGACCGGCAGTGATAGCAGTGGATACAACTTCAGACAGCTGTGGCAGCAGCAATCTATGCTGTTCAGTATTGGGTACCTAACCATAAATATGATAATGTTGTATTGCTGGACCACAGCCAGCTCCGCACTGGCCAGCTAGCTCCGCACTGCTTTCTAAAACACCTTTCTACAATACAAAGCACAAAGATAATCTGATGCTCAGAGGCACTCAGCCTGCATGCTGTCAAACTGAATAAAAAGCTCAGGTTTGCTTTATACGGACATAG
Organism: Syrrhaptes paradoxus; assembly: GCA_013400615.1. Taxonomy (NCBI): domain Eukaryota; kingdom Metazoa; phylum Chordata; class Aves; order Pterocliformes; family Pteroclidae; genus Syrrhaptes; species Syrrhaptes paradoxus. Next base: position 7,913 of record VZTO01022012.1, on the reverse strand, counting down.
GTCCAGCTGTAAGACCTCACCACGCTTTATATGGAGGGGGTGTCAGGAACTGTTTCAAATGCAGGAGGAATTGTGTACTTGTTTTAGTCCTGTGTATGATGTAAAAAAGCACTCCATGTCCTAATCAGAGGGAAGCTGTTGAGAATGACAGAATTAGGAGCTGTCACGGATATCAAATCTGTAAGACAGAGCAAGCAGTTTGCATACCACTTGCAATTATCTCACACAGAGCAAATCTAGTGAAATCTGTGGCTGCAAGTTGCTATGAGAATATTTCAAGAGGATTCTTCAGATGATAGAGTATTGATCATGACATACTGACTGCCAGGATTCAGTTGTGCCTGTGATGTTGGAGTATGACATGCATATGTTCTAATTTGCTGGGTTGATAATGAAGATAAAATTATTCCTCTTCTGTTAATTCCTTCAAAGCTGAAAAGGCTTGTCAGTAACTGAATGAGAAGAGTATTCTTAAAGTTACTAGCTCATGCTCACCAGTTTCCACTGATCTTAAAATCATATAGGCTACAGGTGTTATGGGGAAAGTAAAGCCACTTCTCCATACGTAGATTTCACACAGGGAAGTACGCACTTAGAACTTCTCCCTGTGTAATCTGCTAGTTAGCCTCAAATTGATTAACACCAGTGAGTTTCCATCATTGAAGCTGTGCAATATCTTCTTTCCCAAGAGTGTTGCAAGCCATAAAGGAGGATTAATTCTGCTTTTGAATTGTGTTAACAATTGTGTGGATTTTCCACTTGGAAGCTTCTAGCATATACTTAATATCATTTAAAGTAGAAATAAGAATAATTAGGAATTAATAAATCATCTGCCAAGTTTTGAGCTTGTATTTTCCTCTGTGATGTGATCTTCTGACATATCCTGATTCCCTTCAGTCTTTCCTGTACAATTAATTTAGACACTACAAACCCGGGATCATCCTGATAGATAACTACTTTGATCACAGGAAAGGGAATGTACCATAGATTATTCTATCCTTTTCTTGTTTTCCTGGCATTCCCAGCCTTTGATGACTAGATCTCCCTACTTGATGATTACAGACTCTCAGAGCAGCATCTCAATACTTATTTGATTTATGGATCCAAATTTCGTGCTAACAATGCCCTGTAGCATTGTATTGCACTCAGTAGAGAACTCTACATTCATTGTTCTTAAGAGATAACTAGGCTAATATTTTTGGGTTTGTTTTTTTTTTTTGTCTGTCTCTCTGTTACTCTCTCTAGTAACTTTTAACCCATTTACCCCTTCTGGTGTTGAGATCTCAAGGATGAGATGTTTCTACAGCTCTTAGGCAAACAAATGTCTGAATGGAAACTGAAGGCTGAAGTACAAACTCCATAGGTGTTCACTTAGTTTGTTCTGTTTGCTGATCAGTCAGCACGTGTACACCACAACAGATAACTCTGAAAAGCCAGAGCACGTTTTTCTTTGTCCAGAAAAGATCCAGAAACATGGGAGGAGCCTGAGGTTCTGTGTATGGGTTATTGGGATGCAGAGGGGTTGGAGTGGAGAGGCACAATCCTCCTTCTTCCAGATGAACAGAGATGAGAGGTGGTAAAGAGGGAAGGGGAGCACCAGTGTGACTCCAGTGGACAATTTCAGCAGAGTAAAGCACTAAGTTACAGAGACCAGATTTTCATGGACCGTTTATCTTCCTTTCTAAAAATGTTTGGGTGATTTTGATGCTTACAAAATGTGAAAATCTTTTCCTATGCATAGAGCAGTGGGTTTGTTCACACTTCGCAGCGTAACTCTAGCTCTGTGTCTCTGGTCTCAGTATTTATGGAAATGGTATCACCTACAAAATAAGGTGTAGCTTGCAAATAAATATTTCAAAGCAGATTTTCACAAGTAAATGTTAATGGCTCTAAAATGATTATGACAATGATTATGACAATGCAAGATCATTGTATTATAAAGTGTGTCATTTGTATGCGCTTGAAAATAATCCTGCAGCAGTGGTGGTTTTTTCTCTATTGTAATTTGCTTACTCTGAAAGGAAATAAGCCCAATCTATTTGCATGTAGTTATTTAGACCTCTCTATAAGATGTGTAGGATCACAGTTGGAAAAAAGAATTAGTGAGTTAGGTAATTCTTAGATGGGTGCGTTAAATTATTAATACAATGAACAAGTCGGAGAAAGAGCTACTCTGATAATATAAACTGTATTTTATATATTTATCCTCTGTAATGTATCTGCTAAAATGTAGACATCTTCAAAGAAGCATAAATAATTTTACTTTTAATATTCTTCAAGATTCAGAACTTTCTGGTAATTGTTAGTGCTTTTGTTACAAACATTTTTATCCAGGCTTAGCTCCTGGCTTCTCTTATCACAATCATTACCTTTTCATGGCTGAGGAATAGTATACTGGGCTCCTAAGGGAAAATTTTAGTTTACTGGCTCTGATGCAAGAACTTGCAAACACAAGATAAACCCCAAACATACTAGAGAATAAGGAGATGGCTGTTACACATGAATTTTGCTAACTGTGACTCTTAAAGATATCTTTATTCTAGATAAATGTCTATGTAAAAACCTTCTGCAAATGTTTTATCCCACAGAGTGCATGCTTTTGTTCTGATTTTCTGTGGTTTCTTTAAGATCTTTGCTGGGGCCATTCATTTCCAAGAGAAANAAAAAAAAAAAAGGAGAAATAGTTTAATCCATTATTATAAATGCTTTCTATATATTATATATACTTTTTAAACTACAGTTAGTAATTTGATGAGGTAGAGCAAAGCTTTTAGGAAAAAAAATCCCATTCCTGATTCCTAGCCCAGCTCCCAGCAGGAATTGCTGAGAGTGTGTTGCACAGCAACTCCTGTGGGCCCTCAGATGTATAAAAGAAAGAGCAAAAACATATCAAGCACCGTCAGCTTCCTTAGTTTAACTCCTGGATGAGAATGATGCTGAAAGGACTACTTCTCCTTTTTGCAAGCTGTTTATAAAATACTGTTGGTCATTTTTTTTTAACACAGGGATGCTCAAGATTTCATCTATTAGTTTGTTTCCATATGATCTAGTATATTGTTCTACATGGGCCAAACCCACCTGGCCAGACTGGCAGACCAGTTAGTCTGCTCTTGGCCAGCTACCCCCTTGCAAATGTGCTGACTTGGATCCCTCCATACTTGGAAGGGCTTCAGTGAAACAAATTTCCACTGTGCTCAGTTCTCCACTCACGTAAGGTTCCAGAGAAATTTTAGACCATTTATGTAAGTGAAAGCTGCCACCTGNGTATTTATGGAAATGGTATCACCTACAAAATAAGGTGTAGCTTGCAAATAAATATTTCAAAGCAGATTTTCACAAGTAAATGTTAATGGCTCTAAAATGATTATGACAATGATTATGACAATGCAAGATCATTGTATTATAAAGTGTGTCATTTGTATGCGCTTGAAAATAATCCTGCAGCAGTGGTGGTTTTTTCTCTATTGTAATTTGCTTACTCTGAAAGGAAATAAGCCCAATCTATTTGCATGTAGTTATTTAGACCTCTCTATAAGATGTGTAGGATCACAGTTGGAAAAAAGAATTAGTGAGTTAGGTAATTCTTAGATGGGTGCGTTAAATTATTAATACAATGAACAAGTCGGAGAAAGAGCTACTCTGATAATATAAACTGTATTTTATATATTTATCCTCTGTAATGTATCTGCTAAAATGTAGACATCTTCAAAGAAGCATAAATAATTTTACTTTTAATATTCTTCAAGATTCAGAACTTTCTGGTAATTGTTAGTGCTTTTGTTACAAACATTTTTATCCAGGCTTAGCTCCTGGCTTCTCTTATCACAATCATTACCTTTTCATGGCTGAGGAATAGTATACTGGGCTCCTAAGGGAAAATTTTAGTTTACTGGCTCTGATGCAAGAACTTGCAAACACAAGATAAACCCCAAACATACTAGAGAATAAGGAGATGGCTGTTACACATGAATTTTGCTAACTGTGACTCTTAAAGATATCTTTATTCTAGATAAATGTCTATGTAAAAACCTTCTGCAAATGTTTTATCCCACAGAGTGCATGCTTTTGTTCTGATTTTCTGTGGTTTCTTTAAGATCTTTGCTGGGGCCATTCATTTCCAAGAGAAACTATTCCTTTTCACACACATCTTAAGTGGAGGTCCTTAAGCAAAGAAAAAAAGCAAGAACCAAAGAAAAATGGAGTGTTAAAATTATTATTCTGTTTTAAAAATTGCTATAGGAGTTAATTTAACTAAGTAAAGCATTTAATGGCAATTTAACTATAGAGCTATGACTAGAAACTTGAAACTGTTCTAACAGAAATGGTGGTCAGGTTTGGTTTTGACAAAGATTAAGGAATGTTTCCTCACAATACCACTGGCGATTCAGAAATTAATTTGAAACTTTAACAAGAATCTGGATTGCTATAGGAGAAATGTTNTCCTGGATGAGAATGATGCTGAAAGGACTACTTCTCCTTTCTGCAAGCTGTTTATAAAATACTGTTGGTCATTTTTTTTAACACAGGGATGCTCAAGATTTCATCTATTAATTTGTTTCCATATGATCTAGTATATTGTTCTACATGGGCCAAACCCACCTGGCCAGACTGGCAGACCAGTTAGTCTGCTCTTGGCCAGCTACCCCCTTGCAAATGTGCTGACTTGGATCCCTCCATACTTGGAAGGGCTTCAGTGAAACAAATTTCCACTGTGCTCAGTTCTCCACTCACGTAAGGTTCCAGAGAAATTTTAGACCATTTATGTAAGTGAAAGCTGCCACCTGCGATTCTGTTTTGTGCCAGGGTTCAGCGGTTGAGAATTCAGTATCAGCACAAGCCCTCTAAGAGGCCTGTTCTGCATACTGGGGGTGACAACAGTTGTTCAACTACAGCAGCTGGGCTGACAAAGGGGAGAAGCATGGAAGAAGAGCACGAAAAGTTCCCTTTCTCCTGCGTGCCAAGGGCACAGACATTTTCCTCATTTGCAGGCTCACAAACTTTCCTGACATCAGAACAAAAATGGACAAGAAACTGCTCCTGGCTTCTCAAAACACTTCACAGGAGAGTTTAATTTGGTAAATTATTTGGTAGTTTTCACTGCATTTCCCCTGACCAGCTTGTATTACTCTTGGCAATGAACATGCATTTTTCCTTCTCCAACACTGAATTCTTGAAGCTGTCTAATGTTTTTTTGTGAAGCTGTAAGATAAATTTCCTTCATATCCCTTTCTCTCTCTCTCTCCTTATTCAAGATTAATAACAAAACCACAATTCCCCTCAATAAGAGATATATGAGGCTACCCCCACCTCCGAATCACATCCACTACCATTTTGTAATTTATGGCTGAAAGTAGTTAATCTTCAGTGCCTCGTTGACAAGATGAAATGCTAGTAGACATTTGCCGTACTTTTCTACGTGGTGGTGTTCTTTCATTCTTTCAGAATGGCTGACCACAGTCTTTCTAAAACAACAGAAACTAGTATCATCAAACAGTATTTGTAGTCATGGAGGACCAGCTTAGTTGCTAACAAGCAGCAGAAGAGACAGCAATAGGAAGCACAAGGTTTAGTATTCATGGAGAATATGTTAAAAGAAAAAAATAAAACAGTTCAAAAGTGATAAGGAATGATCAGGTTAGTCCTGGAAGAGCAACTGCCTACATGGGAAAGGCTGTTTTTTTTTTCCTGGCTAGTGCTTGTAGAGTGTAAAGTGCAAACAAACACAGTGACAACAAACTTTTCAGGGTAAAAAACAGATTTGTGTTTGAGATGCTTAGTTTATTGTTGACAGTTCCAGCTAAACAAATTGCTAACTGCAAGAGCGTCCAGATTTTGTCATACACACTTTCTTCTGTGTATGCTCGTGTGTGTATAAATAACTATTTATTAAATAGGCATTTCCTTTAACTGGTAAGGAGTGGATGATAAAAGACCATTGGATTATTTTGGATAATGCTACAAATTCATTATGGATTCAGAAGTATAGTACAGCCTCAAGCTTGGGTGCACAGACATGTTTCTTAAACGTGTGAGTTAAAAACTGAAATATGTTACTGAAGGGTTCTTAAAAGCTATTTAAATGTGGTAACTAAAAATTAAAGATTAAATGTATTAGTATACCTAAGAAAACATTAAAATCCACATTGCAGTCATCTGGAATGATTATTAATGTAGTTTTGTATCATGGTTCCAGAGATTTTTTTCAACTATTTTTTTCTATTATAAAAATCTACAACAAAGAAATTTCATAAATATTAAACATACTCAGCTTCCTTCTTGACTTTATCTTGTGATAATAAAACTGGAGTCAGAGCCTATGTGTACGTTTCAAGGAAAGTTATGATATGAAGCAGAGAACATAGAACAAAGCTATTGAAAATCACTTATGACTGAAACTGCAGATTGAAATTCGTGAAAATATGTCTCACTGAATAGCACATCACAATTGCCTCGTAATACTGGGATGTGTATTCATAAGCTTTTTAATGTATGCAGCCTACCTCTTCTACTTTATTTTGTAACCACTGTACTGATTCTGCTTTACGAAGTTGGTATGACTGATAAAAAAATGAAGAAGGAATTAGTTTTACAGAATCTTAAATATCTGATGAGTATTTTAACATCTAAAACATAGTATCAAAGTTTCATACAGACAGAGTGATAAAAAATGTATGTTTATCTGTGGATATATCAGTTTGCAATAGTTAATGCTTGTGCCTGAATGTATGGACAGAAACTGATGTATTAATGAATTTATGTTTTTATCATTTGCTTTACAAATCTGTGATTTTTGAGACAAAATATAAGAGTGGGAGTTAATGGATTTAGAGAGATGATTAAGCTGTAAGTCAACAGTTAAAAATGATATTGTTTTCGCATGGGAAAGGCAAGTTTAGTTTGTGTGTTGGTGTTGGTAAACCAACAGTGAAAGCAAGAGGTACTTCTTGTTTGCCTTTCAATGAGGTGATTCATGCCATATTAAAAAAGGTATCTCAGTGTCTATCCCTTTCATTTTAAGGAGGTAAACTATGGCAGGTTACAACCATGAAAAGGTTGTGTTGTTGGTTTGTTTTGTGGTGTGGTTTTTTTTTTTCAAAACATGATTCCTATTAGTTTGGCATTGTTTCCTACACCAGTTTTTGACATCAAGAATCCCAGTGACAGGAAAAATTGCAACAGGCATGAAGCATTGATGATTGATCTGGCTGACAGTTATGGTTAATAGTGGGAATATTTTGCACTGAAAGTTATTCAATG
>VZTO01022011.1:58407-112245 GCA_013400615.1 Syrrhaptes paradoxus | reverse complement strand
TTCTATGATTCTATGAATGTCAATCAGTCCTGTGATTACTAAGGCAGAACTGGGATGCGACCTTCTGCATGTGCTGCCATTGCCGGGTTTCCCCTCTCAGTCTTCTTACTCTGTAGCTTCACCTCCAGCTGATAAACTGTGACAAAAAGCTTGTGAAATGCTTGTAATGACTTCCTAGACAGTAATATCTCAAACAATTTATCTGTTCGCGAATGCATATGCACCTTAACAAAGTCCTAAAAATAAAAATACGTAGTTACAGTGTACAACCCACCAAGTACCTGCTTTCTATGTCAGGGTGGGCTGTGTTTGCATGGATGCTGATTATGGAAGTGGCTAAGAGAAACCGAAATAACTCATTCTCCTAACACAGCAAGAATGCCCTTTCAGTGGGAAATGTGATATTTTTACAATGCTATTGTATTTTTAGATATATTGTCCTAACCCTTGAATAACTCATGCTCTCAGACATAGATGCAATCAAGGGCAAAGGAACTAATGAGGAAAGAGAAGAGAAAGACAGTTTGGAGTTGAGAGGGGCAGCTTTAAAGTTAGCAAGGGCCCTGGGTAAACTCCCCATCCTCTGCACATATGTGTATAGCTTGCACTATTGCTGTACTGCAACAGTGGCCCCTGCACATGTAACTAGTGATTTACTATTTGCAAGTTTTACACGTACATTTACAGCCACTTTAAAGATCATTTATATTGTCAGTACAGCATATTGCAACCTGAGTGTAAAGAGAAATCAGATTCTTGGTCTTTCTTAACTTTTGAGATAGCTACTCATCTTCAATGACTATAAAATGAGAGAAAAATGTGAAACAAAGAAGCAATTTTCACTTTGTTCCAGTTTAGACAAGAGCAGAAGGGACAACATAATTTTTTAACTCTCTTCTCAGTAGGTTTGGCCAATAACTTGACAGTAACTGTCCAAACCACCCTAGACAAGGAGGCAGGTGATAATTTACAGTTTCAAATACCATCTCCTTTCTTATTATAGAATATAGAGCTGGGAAGGGACCCGTCCTGGGTCATGGAGTGCATTCCCCTGCAGCCACAGGCCGAAGGAAAGCATAATCCCTCATATAAACACTGCCCTTTTACTTTGGCTAAATCATAGGTACATAATCTACAGGTTAGTAAACTAAGAGAAAACTGCCTCATGGTTCACAGCTTGCAGACATTCCTACTTTTAACCTAATTCAAGCAACGTAGGAAAAAAAAATAACTAATGTGAAAGGGAGAGATTTGACTTTCCTGAGATTTTTGTATTAGAAAATCAAATGTAACCTAGCTACATATCGGACTGCCAGAATCATCTTCCAAACTCCATGGCAGAAATTTCACCTCCATAATTTCTCCCTTACCCCTCAAAGGTTACAAAAGTCTGAATTACATCTTGCTGTATGGATATTAATTCGTTCCTATTTAGTTTTAGTTGCTTTTCTGTTTTCCCTTCAGGTAAAGAGGGGTCTGAGGAATCTACAACACCGGTCACTGCAGATGGAGATTTCGCTGAAGAGAGGACATGCGGAAAGCCAGCTATCTCTACGCTGTTACTCCAGCAGGTATTGGCTCAGCTGTATGCCTTCTCCCTACCCCCACCCTGTCACTGTGCAGCCGTCTGCAGCTCACAAGCTTCCCATCTAAGCCTCGGAGCCGTACATGGCGTTGCACAGAGCACTATTCACATAGGCACAAACAATAGCCGAGGGTTAACTTGTATAAACGATGAGAGGTGATGCGGAGGGGATGGGCTCTTCACTCACCCGCCTTCAAAAGAGGAGAAAGTGCCTGCCTAGCAAACAGCCTGTCTCACATGGAAAGCTGGTAATACCGGCGAGGCGAAGCTCCTGCTTCCTGTCTGCTGACAAAGGCCTTCCAGAAGCAAAAGAGACAACAGATGGTTACTGTATGCTAACACCACTGAAAATCTGTTCAGCTCCTCATATTTCTCGGCTCTTTTTTCATTCCACACTCTCACGTTATCTCCATATTCTCTCAGACTTTTCCTAAGGGGCACATTTTTCTTCACCTGCAACAGGAACCTGCATCGTACTAGTGCCACCCCTTACATTCAGAAAAATAATCTTTTCCTTCACTTAGAAAACTTACTCTTTTCCATTTTTTCCTTAAGAGCAATGTTTGCTCAGCCCTCCTGTGTTGAAATTCGCTTGGATACTCTCTGTTCCCATTTTCCATTTGATCGTCATCTTAAACATTCAACTGGTAACAGGACTCCTGTCTGCTCCCAAAGGTACAGAGTCAGCAACAAAAACATTAGGATTAGTGATCGCTCAGACTTCAAAAGCATGTCCAACAGGCTAGATAGAAATGACAGAAATATTAAAAGTGACAAAGCTGAAAGGGGGAGAGGGGTTAGAGTAAGAAGGTGATGTTCCTTAGGGGAGCTAGTGTATAAATGATAAGTAGATCTTACTCAGTTTTTCTTTCTAGGGTACCTTGACCTCTGTTTATGACTATTTTAACATTTCTAGAAGCTCTGTAACTTTTGAAGATTAAAAATAACAGATAAAGGAGCAAAGGGGTTCCCATATTCCTGTTTTACTTCAATCCAGCATAAAGGAGGACAATAAATACACTGCTGCTTCAAGACATAAAATAGCAGGTTAACTCCAGAAGTCGATGTTACAGCAGCTTCAGGAACAATTGCCCATCTTGTTTCCACCCTTGGCATTCCTGTCCCTATGGCTGCTTCAGCAGGAGCCTGTGGACTGGCTGTGTGACACACAGGGCACATATGGCACTGCTGCGCCCCAGGCACACTGAAGTGTGCAAACATACAGCACACTCCTGTGGGTACACCTTGTCACACTGTCACACTTGCCACCTACAGAGTGGCCATCCTGTCCAGCACTGCATTGCAGCCCCTGCAGAGTTCATCCCCTCCCAGGGCAGTTCTTTGGCACAGAGTCCCCTGACCCCCAAGGGTGTGAAGAGATCAGACCACACGGATTTTGATAAATCAGACATAAAAAGGAGGCTGCATTCACTGTAAATTACTCTATAGATCTAATTAGCTCCTCATGAACTCACCCTGTGCCACCTGTTACAAGGTGGCAGCCTTTCTATAAAGGATCCTAGCCGTGGTTCGCTGATTCCTCACAAGGTGGCCTTGCCATGAAAGCAATACTTGCAAGGAGACATTAATGACTGATCTGTGATGCTTGACTTGGACTCGATCCACTGCGTTTTCCCAATTACTTAGGAAGGTTTCTCAAGCACATGGAAGANTGCTATTCATGCCTCCTGTGTGTCCTACATTTTTACTTCTTGAAGATAAAAATCACAGAAGGTGTACCAGCAGCTCAGGGCAATGAAGAATGCCAGAGCCTCTTGATATACCAGCAAAGCCCACCTACCGATTTATGACCTGATGTGTACTCTCCCTAAAGCAGAGTTGAGAAAAGACTGTAGGTGGGTATAAGAGCTGTTTTTCTCACTGTTACAGAAGGTGGGGAAGAGGTCATGGTCCCTGGTCAGCTCCCGTTCAGGCAGAAGGGGAGCCCAAAGATCATCTCTTGGAGACAAATACCAAGGGCCAAGCTATGCCAGATCAGGCAGGGTCATCAGGAACAATTATTTCCTAGGTGTCAGAAGGTGAAACATTCATGAGACGCAGAATTGCCCATCCCTAGAGCATCATACAGTTTCATAGTTTAAATACTTGGGAAGAGACCTGGCAGCAGGGAAGCATGTCTAGCATCTCTAGCCCAACTTATAAGAAAATTGCCTGCCAGTTTGCATCAGTGCTGGGACCGTGGCCTGTTTTGCTGTAGAGGACAGCCAAGTGGAGCACTGCTCTCACAACATTGCAGGGCCACCACATAACTGAGAACAAAAGTACCAAGGGCCAGTATTACCATGAGCATAGCTGTGGTTCTCACATCACAACACAGCGCTCTAACAGCGATGAAAACAGACAGACACGAGCATCACTCACTGAGTTTCTTTCCCTGTTGAATTATCCTATTAGCAGTAATTCCTCTGCACCTCTTATAGCCTCCAACTACTTTTAGTGGGCCAGATCTTCAGCTGGTGTCACCTGGCTTGGATCAGACAATGACACTGATTTACACTGGCTGACAACCAAGCCCATTACTTCTGTATTTTGAATCTGTGTTATATTCCAGGGCTTAATGGTTTGCCAGCTGCCTACTGAGGGAGCACATCTACTAGCACATGTACCGTTTGGGAGGAGAGCAACCCCTGTGCTTCCATCTCTGCCCTCTGGAAGCATTGGAAGAGAATGCGTTAAACCGTGCTCTGCTTCATGGTGAATTACTGTTTTGAGTTTTTCTGTAATTATTATTTTCTAGCAATAAAGAATCTACCCCTGAGAATAATAAGGGCGCTTTGTACCACTCTGTCAGTGTAAGGTTTCTCAAGATCAATGCACAGGTAACGTACACCCTAAATTCTGTAAATTAGCGTAAACAGCTGAAAGGTCAGGTACCTCCACACAGTTACTTAACCAGAGGCTTTCCTTTTTCTCTCTCTTCCTTTTCATCATATGCTAGTAAACTCTGAGGACTAAAACCTAGCTGATTTTGTCCATCAGGCTGAAATAAACCCATAATTTTAAATACTGGCAATATAAACTTCTACACCTTAACAATTACCCACGCTACCCATCAGTTCAGCAGAAACATATTTGAGATGTGATTCCTCTGACTGGTTTTAAATCACAGGATAATTCAGGTTGGAAGAGATCTCAGATGATCTCTACTCCAGGGTCAGATATGAGGTCAGACGAGGTTATTCAAAGTTTTTTCTAGTTTTGTCTTTAAAATCTCCAGAGATGGAAACTGCACAGCCTCTCTGATCGAACTGTTTGACTGCCTAGCTGTCCTTATGGTGAAACAGTTTTTCCTTATTCCTAGCTTGCTCCAGTTTATGCTTCTTGGTTCTTCCCCTCCCATCACACACCACGGGGAAGAGCCTGGCTTCATCTTCATGCTAACTTTAGGAAGGCTGTTGCTAGGCCTCTCCTAATGCTTGTCTTCTCCAGGCTAAACAAGTCTAGTTTCCTCAGTCTTTCCTCACAAAGAAAGTGACCATCCTCTTATCCCTCTGCTGAGTTTGTTCCAGTCTTTTTTGCATCGAGGGGGTTCAAAACTGCAGACAGTGTCCAAGTACCCATGCAGAGGCCCTTATGACCATGGGCAAAGGTCCTGTGTGCTGCCTCCGGGCAGGACTGCCCGAGCCCAGGGTGACAGCTGCCCTTCCTGCCCCACCTGAAGCTGCCAGTCTTGGGTTGTGCACAGGCAGGCACTAGCCCAGCCCAAAGGAAACCAACTCAGAGGTCTGTTTGTCAGGATCAGAGGACCAGACCACAAGAGAACAGATGGCAAGGGAGGGACCTGAGACATGCAGCCAGTGTTGCTGGCAATTTTATTTAGACAACATCCTGTAACCATCTTTACAACCTCCCCCCGGGTGTATTGTCATCTCTTTTAAACCTCTCCCATGTGCTATTTCTCAAATCCTTGTGGTGCCTGAAGAATATACCTTGGAGTAGTGAAAACTGCAGTGATGGCTTTTTATGTCCTCTTCCAATTTATAGATTTTCAAATTACTTCACATCCAACAGATTTACTTCATTTCTCATTTTAAAAAAAAAAAAAAAAAGGTAAATACACTCCAGCTAAACAAGTTTGGCATTTCCCTTCAAAAACCTTCCTGTTTGAAGAGGCTGTTTGAACACCATTGGGAGGCTTTCTGTTTCTCACAGGTGACTCTGTGTCAGAAAGGAAGGTTGCAGGGTTTGTATCTTGTTGTTCAAGCCAGTTTTGTGGCTGGGTCCAAGAGGCAGTTAAAAAGTAAAGAGTTATTTATTGACTGTTTCCAATACAGCTACATTTTTGGACAAATATTTTCAAAACACCACAAAAAGAATAAAAAAAATATATAAATGTCTGTCCATCAAACCACTGAAATGATTGTGTAAGAGATCTTATGCTAGAGAGGGATGTCTGGGTGGCCTCTATTTGGGGTCTTGTGCACGTCCAAAGGAATCCCAGTCTGGTGCTGCTCAGTTATTCAAAAATTACATCTGGGATTTTTGCAGGGACTTGCTAGATCTTCCCAAGGCAATGATCCTCTTGTAGTTTTCAAAATGGACTCCCCATGGCTTAAGAATTCCTGTACTGGTCCTCAGATTGGGCATTTCCTACTCTTCCAGCAGATGGGACCCTGAGAGCATACTGAAATGAGCTAGGTGGGGAGGGTCCTCTAGCCAATTCCACCAGTTTAGGCCCTTTCAAAGTATATTTTGCTGAGGGAGTGGGCAATGGGGTGTTTTCAGGAGGGCCCTGATTGATACCATACAGAGGTTTTTTGAAATGTACCTGAGGGGTGGATTTCTGGACATCCTCAAAATGTTCCCAAGATGGGATTTTTTGAGTATTTCCTAGAATTGCCTCCTTCAGAGAATGGTGTCTAAACTGAAATGGCTATAAATGAAGTACAGCGCTACAAGAAAACATGCATGTTGCATAGCTCTGCCTTTAGACATATTCATCATTTGAATGACAACAAGCAATATCCAAGCAAAGGGTCTACAAAGGCACAAAGTCTGGAATTTTCTTCTCCTTCTCCACAGTGGAGAAATTGTGGTTGAGAAACAATCCACCATTTAACACCCCTTCCTTCAGAAAGGTGTTTAATAATAAGCATCTCCCTTTCCATAAAAAACGCTAACCCCTTCACCTCAAGGTGTTTTTAAGCCTGTCTCATTTTGTCTTAGATTGTCCTCTAGAAGCGGCAGGCAACTCTGGGAAGGTGGCAGGGAGATGTGGAAAGGGGTTGAGGAGAAGCTGCTCCATATCCACCACACAGGCCAGCTGAAGTCATCCAGAAAAAATATCCATCCACTTCCTTCCCTGCCACACAAGCTTTTCACAATCTTTTCAACAGACTGGGAGCACTGCTCCTTTCCTTACCCCCCCACCATGTTCTGGTTCTTAAGATGTAGGAGAGGGGTGAAGGACAAAGACCAGGACAACAGGAGCATGCTGAAGAAGGCATAGTGACTCTCTGACCTGCTTACCCTGACTCCAAACACCTGAATGACAATTAATCAGAGGATACAACATTGAGCCCAACTGAAAAGTCACCACTTTGTTGTGTCCAAAATTATGCTGGCTAACTGGGATCAGCTCTTGATCTGTGCAGAGCACTATCTAGGCTTATACTGCTTTCTGCTCTCTCTTCATCTCTTCTCGAGTCTTGGAGCCATGATGACGCTCACAAGAAAACCCACAAAAGGAACCACTGACCATCATTAAAACAGAATACAAACATTCGCATCTGGAATATTGTGTCCAGTTCTGGGCCCCTCAGTTCAAGAGGGACAGGGAACTGCTGGAGAGAGTCCAGCGCAGAGCCACAAAGATGATTAAGGGAATGGAGCATCTCCCTTATGAGGAAAGGCTGAGGGAGCTGGGTCTCTTTAGCTTGGAAAAGAGGAGACTGAGGGGTGACCTNATGAGAAAAAACTTCTTTACAGAGAGGGTGACAGAGCACTGCAATAGGCTGCCCAGAGAGGTTGTGGAGTCTCCTTCTCTGGAGACATTCAAGAAGCATTTCCCATAGCCCTGAAGCTGCTGTCAGGGCTTCTTAATAGCCGTCACAAGTGCACGTGTAACTGTAACTGTATTACCCGCAGCCACAGCAAAGCCTTTCTGAGCCAGGCTGGTGCTCCTGGTTACAACTCCCTGTGGTCAAAGAGGCTCAAACACTGCCTCTTCCTTGGCCTCTTGCCCTTGCTCCTTGTGTCCCCAGAGCTCTGTCTGGCCACCCCACCTCAGAAACAGGCCCCATATCCAGCACACCCCTAAAACTCCCTTCGGTTTAAGCACACCAAGCAGTTATTCTTCACAGGCAAGAGATCACTGAGACAACAAAATGCTTTGCTGAGCCATTCTGATCCAAGCAAAGGAAGAGGTGGCTGTACCTACGTGACATTCTGCCTCCATTTCCCCACTTCTTTTCCTCGGGGTTTGGCACACAGCCTTCCCGGGGTCTGCTCTCGCAGGCTTTTCTTCCCCCGGTCAGCAAGGACAAGCTGTGAACAGCTGCCAGCTGATTTCCCTGGTTGGCTGCAAACCACTGCCAGGTGGTCAGAGCCCTGTAAGGGTACAACTTGTTAGCTGGTTACAAGCCCAGCTGCCAGGCTTTCCCAGGTAAAAATATTTTTTCTTATTTCTTTGCCTAGGAACCCTTCACTGAGATGGAAAGCAACGAAAGACCCGGCCCTGTGAGCAGGGGATTAGAGGAAGAGGAGGTTTATGCCCATTTTTTTGTGGCTTGAGAGCAGAGCTGGCAGGCCATGTAGGGACAGTACTGAGGGCCGAATACTGCCGGGTGACTCAGCTGTTGCTAGTGCCCGAAGAGCCGCGTGGCCGTGCCTGAGCTCCATCAAAACTCCATCCCCTCAGCGCAGCTCGGGCAGCCCGGCTCTGCCTCAGAGCGCCGCCCACCAACGGCTGAACCCGCCGCTTCCCGCCCCCTGCGGAGCACCCGACCGCGCCGGTGAGGGCAGGGGCCGAGCGGGGCGATNAGAGGCTCAAACACTGCCTCTTCCTTGGCCTCTTGCCCTTGCTCCTTGTGTCCCCAGAGCTCTGTCTGGCCACCCCACCTCAGAAACAGGCCCCATATCCAGCACACCCCTAAAACTCCCTTCGGTTTAAGCACACCAAGCAGTTATTCTTCACAGGCAAGAGATTACTGAGACAACAAAATGCTTTGCTGAGCCATTCTGATCCAAGCAAAGGAAGAGGTGGCTGTACCTACGTGACATTCTGCCTCCATTTCCCCACTTCTTTTCCTCGGGGTTTGGCACACAGCCTTCCCGGGGTCTGCTCTCGCAGGCTTTTCTTCCCCCGGTCAGCAAGGACAAGCTGTGAACAGCTGCCAGCTGATTTCCCTGGTTGGCTGCAAACCACTGCCAGGTGGTCAGAGCCCTGTAAGGGTACAACTTGTTAGCTGGTTACAAGCCCAGCTGTCAGGCTTTCCCAGGTAAAAACATTTTTTCTTATTTTTTTGTCTAGGAACCCTTCGCTGAGATGGAAAGCAACGAAAGACCCGGCCCTGTGAGCAGGGGATTAGAGGAATAGGAGGTTTATGCCCATTTTTTGTGGCTTGAGAGCAGAGCTGGCAGGCCATGTAGGGACAGTACTGAGGGCCGAATACTGCCGGGTGACTCAGCTGTTGCTAGTGCCCGAAGAGCCGCGTGGCCGTGCCTGAGCTCCATCAAAACTCCATCCCCTCAGCGCAGCTCGGGCAGCCCGGCTCTGCCTCAGAGCGCCGCCCACCAACGGCTGAACCCGCCGCTTCATTTTAAAAGCGGAGCACCCGACACCACCCGACCGCGCCGGTGAGGGCAGGGGCCGAGCAGGGCGATGATCGGTCCTTTCCCATGCCCGGAACCGAAGGCTCAGGACACCTGGGCAGTCTGTCCCTTTCCAGGCAATCTTCTGCGAGGCAGCAGGCTAGGGCAAAGCAGGTGTCACGGTCTCTCAGCAATAACCTCTCTCTCAGGTCCGTGAGAAAATACCCTCCAAATAACTCTCACTAATAAATACGAAAGAAAAACAAAACTTAAATTCTTTATGATAGACAGCGCGAAATGTTAGCACCACGTTCCCTTCAAATGCAGCCAGGATTTGGAAGTACACAAGTGTTTTCTCACCATTTTTCCTCCCACAGGATGTCACTCCCCTCTTCTCCGCAGGCCTTAAGGCCACGAAACTTCCCTGTCCTGCACCAGCAGAATCTGAACCCGTTGCAGGTCAGCGCAAACACAGACTTTCCAATAGAAGTACCAGCTGCAACCTCTCCTCCAAACAGCAAAACGGGGTTTGCTGCAAAGGCTAGATTTGGGACACGATGCCCATCACAACCAAATAGATATCTCAACAGCTTTACAAACCCTACATAGCATTACCCTGCACAGGCTTTGTGTGTGTTCACTGTGGGTGTGTGTTTAGATGGAGGAAGCCAGCAGCATTTCCCTGGTGCCCCTTCTTCCAGGTCTGCAGAATACCCATCAGACTGCTCTTACCCCTCATCGGGACAACCTAAAAATGACATTATGTGCTACAAGAGCCATTCAGAAGGAGCTTCCCTTTCTCTTTATGTCATATTGAAATTCCATTTTTGTGTGACTTCAGAAGTTGTAACTCTTCAGTCACGGGCGCTGGATGGCACCCCGTCATCTGCTCAGAAAGCAGGTTATAGGCTCAGTGTTGTCAAAGTCACAGAAAAATAAAGTTCCGTATTGTACAAATCTGAATAAAATTACTCTTCATGTGGCACCACACAAAAACAAACAGAATGTGCTGTTGTGTGCTTCAGCAGCAGCACTGAGCACTCAGCTCAGGCTTTGGATATCGTGGATCTGTTCTTTGTCTGTTGGTGACCTCCAGCAAAATATCTTCTTGTCACACACCTTGTTTTCCTCATCTTTTGGGTACAATACCATCCTCTGTAAAGCATCGTTATAATGCTTGCACTCTAAGGGATTTTAGCAGATGTCACACTTGTCATTGTCACAGCCAATTCAGGTGAAGCACAGGAGGGCTTTACCTAGGATTTTGCCTCCCAATTTCATTTCGCATTGCTCTGGAGTTGGCAAGTCCTGCCTCCGCAGTGTTCCCATAGGAGCTGTAGCTCTCCATTAAGCTATGTGCCCCATGAAAAAAGCCTTCTGTTCATCAACACTGATGTTCTCAGCACCCAGAGGGTACCCAGACGGTACCTGTCGTCACCGGCATGCAGCAGCAGTGTAAAAAGAGGGAAGAAAAAGGAATTATTTGAAAAAGGGCAAAAGCCACAAAAAGTGGGATACATACTAAGTTTACCTGCTTTAAACCACCTTTTGGTGCACCTGCTTCTCTTTGGTGACTTTATATAAAGCTTTTCATTTTGGGTGAACTGAATCAAGGTATGTTTAGGCATTTACAGCAAATAAATATGTCCAAAATAACGCTATCGTACTAGAACGATGTGTTCTTGCAGTCTGCTCAGTTTCCACTGAAATGATTTCTGCATGAATCTCTGGATATCATCGTGCTCAATTTATAAGAAAATTTGCGCCAGCACATCAACAGGAATAAATCAGTGTCTCCACTAAAGTCCAAAACAGCCTCTTGCAACAAGGCATCATGACTAAGATTGTGATGTTTTCCCCATTATCAGGGAATAGCCTCATCTTCTTCTAAACTCAGTTACTCACTGCCAGAGACCTTGCTCCCACCAGTCTGCTGGAGCTGATCCAGCTGACTACACTTGTCGTGGGAAGAAACACTCCAACCTCCAGCTTCAGTAGAGGAGCACTAGTCTCTCCCACCGACTTTACTGGATCTGGAAAGGGATGTTTCCATCAACATCAACCCTTGAACGCTGTTGCTTCATCTGGCTTTTGCTGAATGCCGGTGAGCTAGACAGAGAGCAAGCCCCTTGGGAACACCAAGTGTCAGCACCACCCATCCATTCCCAGTAAAGGAATGCCTGACACACGCGGTGCCAAGGGAAAGCTCTTGTGATTCTGCCCCAAGATAGCTGTCTATCACAATAAGCACATCTCCTTCCCTTGCTCTGCTCTTCTTTCCAGATTAAATAGGAAGAGAATTAATTATCTCACTCCCCCCACAAAAAAAGTCTTGTTCAAACAGGAACATGGGTTGCCTGGGCTGGTTCACACACCAAGTCTAACTAATGTAACACAGCTGAAATAAAGAGAGGAGAAGTTGTTTATTTTCTAAATAAGTCTAAATTTATTCATTACCCTAGTAAAAAAAAGTTTGGATTACAAGTGTCTGAACAATATAAAAGTACAAAACAGGTTCCATAGATTTCTAATACATTAATACAAAGTGCATGACTACATACAGTTCATTTTGCATTACTACCAGGAATGGAAGAGGTGGGAGGGAGTAGGGGAAGCAGTTGGCGGTTGAAATCTAGCAATAAATAAATAAATACAGAAGAGATGATCCGTATCAGAGCACATCCTACCACCAATACTGCAGCCTTAGGTGTACAGAACTATTGATGATGAAAACACAAATTCAAATGAAAGCAGGTGTCTGCAAAAACAGCTAGGACTCTTGCTCAAGCCCTTAGTAGACATGACCAACCCATTTAAGCTATTACACAAGTAAGTATCCATTATATCTATGGTTTAACTCAAGGATCTTAAAAGGTCTTTTTCAACCTAAATGATTCTATTATTCTGTTTGGTCGCAGATGAAAGCAAGGTGGGCAGCTTTGTCCTCCCTTCAAAATCTCAGAATTTAGGAAAAGCAAAGTAAAACCAATGAAAGCTCTAAGCTGTAAGGCTGTGATACAAAGCCACGTTTCCCCTGATGTTCTTTCTCTCCAGAAGTTGGCTTACCCAACNAAAAAAAAAAAAAAAAAAAAAAAAAAAGAAAAAAAAAAGAAAAAAGCTTTGAGGGTAGAGGGTCCTCTTAAAACCTACATATCTTTCCCTACCTATATTTTCATTTGCTAAGCATTCCCATTTAAGGGAATGAGATCACATGGAAATTCAGTCCTAAGCCCTACCCACCACAGTATTATGCTGATGACTCTCACAAAAAGGAAAGCTTGTAGCAATCCGTTTTAGAATATCCCAAAAGGAGTAACAGTAAGGAAAGTATCACCACCCCCCAGAAAACAGAAACAAACAACAAAAAAAAGCAGAATTCCCAATTTATACAAGTTAAACCTTCATAATAAGAACATGAAGCAATTGGGAGCTAAAACTGCAGCATACTCTTCCAGGAAGCTGCTTTCACCCTACAGGCAAAGTGGCATTTGAAGGAGTGTCACAATGGTTTGCACATGAGTTTGTCTGGGAATCCACCGAAAAAATACATCTTCTCATCGCATACGCAAACAGAGCTGCCTCGATGCAGTACTGCACCATTCTTAACAGAACTTTTCATATTCAGTATTCACTAAGCATTGAGCTGGTGGTTGTTTAAACAAATGAACAAACAAAAAACAAACTCCAAACACAGAGAAGCACTGCAGGGGAAGGGTTCCAAACCAGCAATTGTGAATCCAGACCCCAGGCTGCAATCAGATTATGCCCCTGGACCAGGGCCTGATTTGCTTAGCAAGGGGTTTGGTTCTATGTCAGGTCCCAAACCAGCAGGAAGTCTGGTCTGTGGTCACATTTCAGCTGCACTGGGCTAACAGCAGTTACTCAGTTTTGGCCATCATCTACACCTAACTTGAGCATCAAGATGTTTTCTTGGTCCACCTCTAATCACCAGTCAGTTACTACATGAAGCCCAGGGTGTCTGCTGCTGGGTTAAAACAAAGTAGCCTCCCATTTATCTATGTTCAGTTCTTAGGTAAATCTTCCTCCTTGGCTAAGGAGGGGAGCTCTCCCACCCCTTCTGAAGAGCACTTTATGTTGGGGGCCTTCTCAGACAACTACCACTTGCAATAGAGATGTCTGCAGCTTACCAGTTTGTGTCACATAGGAGGGATGAAATATTTGTCTTTATTACGTCAGTAGTATAGGGCGAGATCTCCACACCTTTAGAAAATATACATTTATATATCTAGAGAGGTGACTTATAACATTTCTATGTATTAGTTCATCTTATTGACTCATACACGTCTAAGAATGAAATATTTTCTTGGGGATTTAAAGAAGGTTACCAACCAAATTAAAAAAAAAAAAAAAAAAAGCCTTACAACCACTGCTTCTTTCAATATAGAAACATGAACTACCTATACTTTAATATACAAAACCCCATCCACATATTCACTTGTGAAGTGAGTGAGGGATGGGGGAAGATTAGACAACCTCGCAGCAGCATTCAGCTTTGCTAAGTGTTCCGTAGCATCTTAAATATTATTTATGTACAGTCTTTCTGAAAGGATACAAACTGGCTTCAGAGTTTGTGGAATTGGAGCAGTAAAACCTGAAACAGTTCTAGGGAAGAGTCTTTTGGCAGCATAGCAGGTGTCCAAAGTGAACAGTCACTTTTCTAGTATTTTTCCAGAGAATAAGAGAATCTGTATAACCTTCTGCAGCTATCCAAGGAAGTCACCACTCCTCTTGGGTGGAGACTGCTGGAGATTGTGGTCCTTCTTGTTCGGGCTTTTCAGTGGCAGACTTTTTATTGCTACAGCAAGGTTTGAAGAGATGAGTGTCTATGAGAACTTCTCCAAAACGCCCTTTGTAAATAATTCCACAGCAGACCTTTTGCCTGGAAGAAATAGCAGGGAGAGAGACAGATAGTTTGTATGTGTAGAATATACAGAATTTACAGAAATGCAAAAAATCAGTTTGACCCAAGACACTACTTAGAATTCTGAGCCTCCAGCTCCGAGGACAGGAGGGAAAAGGCAGCTCAGAAAGAGAAAATTAATCTGTGGCTAAATCCACAACACTGCTTTGTGGAAAAAAAAACCAAAAAAACCCAAAAAACCCCAACCAAAACCCCCCAAAAAACCAAACCCATGTCTATACAAAACTAAGTCTCCTATTTTGCTTCCCAGAGAAGTTTTAGGTACAGACCCGGGCTGAAACAACCTTGACTACAATGCACTTGCAAACACTATTTGAGAGGAGGAGGCAGCAAAGTCACAACAACTTCAATAGAGCAATTAGCTAAACAAAGGATTCTTGTGTCACAACAGGCAATAAAAGATAACAACCTCCCCAGCTCCCAGAAAATTTTGTGGTTTTCCTCCCACTCCAGATTTTTTTTTCTTTAAATGATTACCATCAGAGGTCAACCAAATCAAATGCTATGTTTTGCTGGTAAGCTGAGAGGACTGTTGTACTTGGTAACACATCACACCTACAGAGCACAGTTTTAAGGCAAAGATAATGACAGTTGGGAAGATTATCTATTACTCCCCAAAAGGTAAAAATATTTTCCAGCAACTGTATTAGTATTTAGCGAACTGGAGGGAGATAGGGGAAAATGTCTTAAACACATGGCATTTCTTTCCAAAGGTAGACAGATATTGTACAATACTCTGTGACTTAAATTATATCCTTAAAACAAATTAAGTTCAGCAACAGCAAATTCCTGAAGAAGCATAATCAAGCACTGTGTACATGAAGTGAATTGCTATCTGCAGAGTGCACATTCTGTTGCTTTTTACCTTTTCCAGTACGTGAGATCTAAAAAGGAGAAAACTGGTGTTCTGCTGGACCCAGCGCTCATTTCTGTGTCAGAGCCATCGTCAGACTGGTTACTGTAACAGGGCGACTGAGCTGGGGAGGCACTCGAAGTGGTGCTGTGGGCATCGGAATCTGTAAGGGAAAAAAATAAATGCAAGAATCAGGATGTGCATCCAATGACTTAGCCTCTTCCTGAGTTGTAGAAGGTCACATGTGGATCAGAAACAGAGAGACAGCCTTTTTTCAATTAGCAAGAAAAACACAACCAAGACAACCCATTTTTCACTTGCCCCTGCCAATTTCAATAGGGAGACTATCTGTCAGCATTTGGGAGACAGACATTGGAACCAGAGGGGGTCCTTGTACACGAGGGACTGGAAAGAGGCTCAGGATCAGACTGAGTGACTCAGTTCCTGACTCTCAAACATAGCCTGTGCAGGCCATGCTTTGGACAAGATCCTAGTTCTTCTCTGGAATCACTGGAAGATCCTTGAAGACAATGGGAATCCGTGCCTCCAACCTAGTACCTTCTCTCTCACTTTAAATCTCCTTTCTTACCCATTTGTTTAAAGTCTTGCAAATCTTTTCTCACTAGTGCCCAAGAAGCTCTTTCATGTCATATAAGAGTGGGACAGAAGATACAATTGCCTACACTTCCAAGCCAGGCTCCCCACTCCCCCTTGCTACTTCCCCACCTCTATCTCACAGCCCACCCTGCACACAAGCTCTTCCTCCTCCCTCCATGCCCTCCAAGTTCTCAGAGGACAACAGGTTGTGAAAACAGGGAGTACCCAAACACATGAGTGAATGATTGAATATAGATGGTGATTCAGCTTGGCCAGTTAATAGTAAGCTATGTTAGGGGAGGGCAAAACTTATTGCCAAAATTTCTTTGGATCCACTTACTGTGTCGCTTGAATTCCTTTTGCAGTTTGCTGATTTGATTGCTCTTTATTCTGCTTCCAGACAGAGCTTTCATTTTCTTTGGTTTCAATGTTGTTTTAAGACTGGGTCCAGCCCTGGCATCTACCACCTAGAAGACAGAAAACACATGCATAATACTTCTGCATAATGCCCAGATACTGCCCTAGCCAAGGTACCTGTACTGACCTAGCTGAAGGTGTTCAAACCAATTAAGTTAAACCAAGGCACTTCTGTGCACCAACACTCTTATGTTTCATTTAGATCAGTTTTGTAAGACACCGAATCTGTAGCAAAACGCAGAAGACTAGTTTAAAAAGCAGATTCAGTCCAACTTTTGCCTTCTTCCTATTTTTGACAAATTCAGTTTAGTGGACTATAGTTGTTTAAGCCAACACAGGTTGAGTGTCTGCCAAGCATTTGCGCTGCAGGTTTTTTAAAAAAAATCATCAATTTAACTTCTGAATAAAGCTAGTGGTAGTAATAACCATAGTTCTGGCTCCCATTACCATCAAGGCTTCCTGAATAAAAATTATAACATACACAAAGAATCCTGATCATCTTCCCAGCCCTGGGCCCAAACTGAATTAGATGGATCAAAACAAGAGTATATGAGTGGGAATAGCTGCAAGATATTATTCACTGTAATCATCTGACTAAATTACGTTGATTTATGTGTTGTTTGAGCAAGTCACCTCGCTTGTAAAAAAAGCACCCAATTTTGGATAGAGGCCAAATTTAAAATGTTTTGAGTGTCATAAGAGACTTTTGGACAAAGTTATGAGCTTGTGAAAACAAGGAATTACAAGGTAAGTTAGTCTGCAACTCCATCCCAGGCTTGCATAATCACTATTTGCACATAAGCCAAATGAAGACAGGTAAAAGCCATGTAGCAGGAAATACTCCAGGAAGGATTTAGAGATGCTGAGGGTGGGAAGGGAGAGTGTGGGGGAAACCCTTGCTAGCACTTCCCCTCTCTAGCAGGATGGATTAAGGAAAGAGATGAGTTAGTTTTGGAGTGGAGGAGAAATAAATGACTAACGTGATTCCAGTTTTTTTTGGATCCTGCTGGCAATTTTTTCCATCTTTTCACCAAAAGGACACAGGCATTGCAAATATCTCCTGAGCGGGCCTCATGGAGCCTGGCAAAAAAAAAAAAAAGGCAAAAATCACTCAACAACAGTTAATAAAAGCACCCCCACTCGATAACAGCAAGAAGCATAAAAACTGATGGAAAAGAAGGGCTCTCAAGTTCTGTTTTCCAGACATTATGAGTCACCTAGGGTGCTGGGTGCTCAAACATTGCCATTTAAAGACCAGGTCTCACTTTCAGAAAGCACTCTTCAATATAGAAATAAAAGGTGGTGTAATCTTGTCTCCAGAGGGGTGTTAAAAACAAGTCCCATCACCTTTGCTTTTGTTTTTCCTAGGGGAAAAAAAACAAAACCAAAACAAAAAACCAACAACACACAGTTCCAATGGGTTTGTTGGTTTTATTGGAGAGACAGGCAGGAGGAATAATCATATTCCTTAAATGTACATTTGGGAACAGACCTCACAGATCCGACAACAGCTTATTCAGCTCTTTCTCACAGAATTTCAAGGATGAGTAACAAATACCACCTAACACTCTCCTGCATAAGCATAGGATAAGGTTTCAGAAACAGCAGTCACTGGAATGACAGCAATACTTGCTCCCTTTTAACAAGCTTTCTTCAGAAATCATCTCTACTGCTAATCCACACTGAAAGAAATAGAAAAGGGATACAATGCAGAATTTTTCAGCTATTTAAATGGGAAGACTTTGAAGCATTTGTAGATGAACAGGGCAGGCTCAGATAGATAAGCCATTATTTGCTCAGTGTCAAGACTACATTTTTACCTTGGCAAACATATTTCAGATAGCACAAGACCAAAGGCCCTGGTATACTGCAAGCTTCTTTACTGTAGTTAAAAAAAAAAAAAAAGCAATGGGTCTTCACACGGTCTTTCCACTGCCAAGGACAATAGCCAAGAAACATGACAAGGAAAATTGTCAGCACCAGATTTATGTAAAAAAATACACGGTAAATAAAAAGCACTATAAAGCTGTATATGAAAGGAGTATTTCTAGAAAAAGGGTGAGAGAGGGAAATATTTCTAAAGGTTGCAAAGATTTACACATATTAAGTTAAGCACTTGATACAAGTGGCAATACTGATATGTATATCTAGTTTTTAATACAATGCATGAAAGTTCCATGTGAGCCTAAGATTTTTATGACAGATAATCCAACCAGACTGGAAAGAAAAAGCAGAAAATATCTATCAACAATACAGACTTTTTCCAGGGGAAACAATTTCATGGAGAACTACAGCATAAGCAGGAGAAATTCTTATTGCCTCTTAAAAAAAAAATCAAAATAAGCAAAGTAAAAAAATAATTACAAGCTATCACAGAAGAATTTACTTTCCTGACAATTCAGGGACACAAACAGATACATAATTTCAAAGTTCTTAGAAAGTATTTCAAAAAAGTCATAAAGGTCACAGCAGCTGGTACAAGAAATCACTGGTATTTATAGTTTTGCTTACCAATGTTTTCAAGGAACACTATGTGCAACATTACGTAACTGGAAAGCCAATTATTTGATGCTCACTTTCCACTAGAATGGGTTTCCAATAAGAAGTTTTAATAACATCTAGATATGCCCTATTTGAACAAAGGCACCAATACCTGAAACAAGGTGCTGTTGCACAAACCCTACTGGAACTGCTAGACATTTACCCATCAAGTTTTGTTAACATTCTTGAATCTTCAGAGCCACAGAAAACCTCCACGGACCTGTGCTGTTTACCACCTTGTGTGGGAATTTACATCTCTAATGAACATGTGCAAAACACTGTCCAAATCTCTGCATGTGCTGTGAGGTGGGAGAGGCACGAGCCTGACCCTTCACTGTTAGGAACTACAGCAGCTCTTCACTGGCAGCAATAGCAGGCCGACAACCCCAGCAGTACTGCTCACAGCAGCAGAGGATCCAGCCTCTCCTGGCCTGGCCAGGAAAGTTGTGAGGAAGCTGAAGCCAGCCTTCCCCTCCTTCCACCTCTGCTAACCTATTCTTTCAGTCTCTCAGAGCAAGAGGGACAGCACTTCAGGTTCGTAGCTTGAAGATCAACACCATGACTGACCACAATGTTAACTAAAGAAAGAATCTTACCCAAAACAATTCTGGAAATCCTTTTCATAACGTTTGCTGTCAGTGAAACGAGAACTGGAAGACTTAGCTCTGCAAATACAGCAGCCCTCTATACTCCGATACATCTTTGGTTTGTGAAAGCCAAACATCTTTCCCTCCCAGCTGTAGCCTGTGGAAACAAACAGAAACTGGTGTTACTTATCACTGTTAGATACTGAAAGAAAAACCCAGGCAACTCATGGGGCAAACCAAAAGTAAATGACAAAACACGACGAGAAACAGCTAGATCAGGTCACAGCTCCATCCTGCATTGCCCCTGGATGGCAGATACACTTTCTAATTAAAAAAAAAAATAACAGCTGGAATATTAAGCAATACCCAGCAGAACTCATGACAAGCTCATTTACTGCACAATTCTATTCTAAGGGCACATCTACAAGAGCACAACCCAGAGGTACGAGTGCAGCTGACTCGGCTAATGAAAGCCCCACATATGTGGCAAAACAGGCTGCAGGAACCTGCCCGAGCCACTGGATTAGTTGGCAGCTGAACCCTGGGTCACTGGAACTATCTCATCATCATCACCTGTGTTTGTTGGAAACATCCCTGCCAAACTTTGCTTAAAGTGAGTAGGAGTAATTTTAAATGAGCTGCAGTCACACCTCTAGGCTGTAGGGCAGACATACCTGAAAAGCCGCTCTAAAAACAGCAGGGTGGAGTCCCACCCAGCCCTGGATGGCCATGTCTGCACTGCGGAACCCAGGAACACTTCTTGACTCCCAGGCTTGGGTAAGCATCCCAGCCACATCCCAGCTCCATGTCAGCACAGGCTCAGTTTCTCACCCTCCCACCTTCCCCGC
The DNA here is from genome assembly GCA_013400615.1 of Syrrhaptes paradoxus. Classification (NCBI taxonomy): domain Eukaryota; kingdom Metazoa; phylum Chordata; class Aves; order Pterocliformes; family Pteroclidae; genus Syrrhaptes; species Syrrhaptes paradoxus. Next base: position 92,102 of record VZTO01022011.1, on the reverse strand, counting down.
CCTGCTTTCCCTGGGAAGGAAGCCCAGCTAGAAAAGGGCTGGGGAGCAGGACCCTGGGGCGCATTTCAGCATGCACCTACCGCACATTCCGGCCAGCACCAATGACGCTGGAGCAAGAGGTACTCCATTTACAGGGAAGTTGTTTCTTTTTAACTGCCAGCTCTGCAAACTCAGCACTGGCTCAGAAAGCCAAAAGCCACGCTGCTCTTAAGAGGTCTGCCTATCCTTTTTAGTACACCCAAGCTGGCATTTGCTATCAAGGCAGGTAACATACAGCGGAGGTGTTTTCCCTGCAGAAACTTTTAAAGTTACTTAGAAGTGGATTTACTGCAGTCACCATGACAAAGACCCCTTCAACACAAGATGACCTCAACAACAAATCAGGCCCCAGTTACTCCCCAGTGCAGACTCCTGCTAGGCACAGTCTGACACAGTACAAGAAGCCATCAGAGCAAACAGAGCTCCCACAGCACTTCAAAAAACTAAACCAACAACTGAGCAAAGCTGGTGCTTTTCTGGCACTGGTCCTGGATGCACAGCAAGTCCTCACAGGCCACGCAGCATCTGTCTTACAATACAGGTTCCAAGAGGTTCTCTTTTAAAGAGACAACAGTGCACCGTTTGCCTCAGCCACCTGCTGCAGGGACCAAGCAAGCCATCTCTGCTGCTTCTTATCACATGCCAACCGCTAGGAGAGGGGACAAGCCGCTGGCTGTGGGAAGCTCAGTGAAAACAGGTTCCCACTGCTGAAAACTTCTGCTTTTAAAAAAATTACACAGAGCCATGCAAATAACACAAGATTTCCCTCTCTTCCCTTAACAAAAGGCCAAGTTGTTATGTTCTTGTAGAAGCTAACAGAAAACTACCTCACCTCCCCACAAATACTACTGAAAGACCCAGAAGGTCAGGCAGGACTTTTGGGAGAGCACCATCTCCATCACTTGTGGGGAAGTCTGCTGAGAGGGAACTCCCAGTCACTTCTCAGTACCTAGGACTGCCAAGTCCCAGCAACCCAACTTTGTTGACAGTGAATGTATGTAGCATAGGGATCTGTCCTCAAATCTTCCACCTGCAGGAAGGTAAGGGACATAATCCTAATATCCTCCAGAGGGAGAGAAAAAATTAACCTGAGATCTTCAGTCTACAGCACCAAGGCTTGCCACATCATTACAGCAATAAAATAATTTGAAAAGAAGCTTCAGGGGAGGTCAAAAAATATGCTTTCACAAAGCGACCATACCTAGCATCATGCCTACCTTACTGATGGACAGAGATTGTGTGTAAGGGAAAAAGTTCCTGTGTATTTTTGCAGGACCACAGCAAAAGTTAGTGAACCACCCAGGCCTAGTAAGTCCTCCACACAGAGGTAAAAACACAATCCCCCACCCTGGAGGGGAAGATCAGAGCACAGTAGCACTACAAAATAAGTGCACATGGTTCCCAGGCTCCTGAGAAGCAGAGAAAAGCAAAAATTTAATCTAAAATTGTTTGTTAATACTCTTTACACAAAATCCATTAAGGAACCTTATCCAGCTGCAAGTGTACATGTTTACATTTAAGTCTAGCATACTGTAATACAAGACCACTTGGTGCCCACTGAGCTTGTGTCTCCTTGCAATTACTGCTACACAAACATGTAGAGAGACACAAGTCAACCCTCCAAAAAGCTTGTCTTGACCAAAACCCTTGCAGAGCCTGTTAATGAGAAGGGACTTGTTAAGAGCGAGATGCAGGGGATAGGTCTTTCCTTCCCTCCTGCCCTAACTCACGCTGTTTGTCACAGGCTTTGCTGTATTAATTTTTTCTTAGTGCACATTTAGAGCACAAGGAGCTCACCTAGGGCTGGGTTCTCACAATGATTATTTGTGCAAATATCCAGCAAAGTCACCCCAAATGTTTCCAGGCTTCCCAGGAGACTCATTGCTCCCTCTATTAGCACAGCATTGGCCAGAAGCAGCTCTAGTAAGTAAAAGAAGGTATCTAACTGGTGACATGCTGAATGGGTTCGGTGACGGATGGTTAGACTCGGAACTACTTCCCCCTTCTGCTTAGGTATACGTTCAGGGACACTTAGCAAACAAACTCGAATGCACAGCCAAATCAGGTTAGTATCCCTGGACTGTCAAGACAAATAAACAACAGTGTCTAAGCAAAAGCACTTTAGAGTACGTATTTTGTTTCTTAGCATCCCAGGTGCTCTGAAAGTCTCTTGTGTACACTGCGTTTAACAAGCCTCTGGAGATCCAACAGCACGTTCACCTGGGAATTTCCAACTACCAAACAGGGATTTCAGATTTTGCTTGCCTACCCTAGTGTAAAGTCAGTAGTCTGGTGCTTTTCTTTAGAAAGTCAAAGACTAACTGCAGACACAAAACTTAAGCAGCAAGAACATCTTGACTATTACAGGGCAAGACACAGAACTGATTTCAACAACTTGACTTACTTTCTAACCTGGTTTCTCACAGAAATCCAGATGCTCATGAGATTATCTCTGTCACCTGCTGGTATTTATACTACAGTAAAAAAGATGCGTGTTTTACAATTAATGCTCTGGCAAAGGCTGGCCATCATACACATATATTCCACAAATATTTTGTTTTGCATCATTGCTGCTATTCTCCCAGGAGCAGCCCTTCAACACAATCTTTCAATAGAAGGGAAACTAGTGCCATCTGTTTCCCACTTGATGAATGGTCAGCAATGGTATTACCACATATCATGCCTGAATGGGGAAGAGCTAGTAGCAAAACCGCAAGTAAAACAGATTTTTCTGACAACTGCATTGAAGAGCAGTTATAAATGGAAGGCGTCAGTCCAGCTACACATATAATCCTAAACAGTTGCCATTTGACTATCATATACTAAATATTCTGTCAGCTGGAGAGCTTAATAGCTAATGTAGAAGCATTTGAGTCTAGAAGTACTTATCAGCACTGCTAAACTTAAAGCTCTCTGTCTCAGCTTCCACTTTAAACCATAATTGTCTGTCTAGTGCTGGAGTTGACACTACATTCCTATGGATTTAAGCGTACTTATAAGTACATATGACTGGGCCCTTTAAAAGGTTTAATGTGAAAGCTTTGAAATTTTGATCTCAAATTTGAACCAGGGAGTTAGACTGCCAGCTACTGTAATGTCTGAATCTCAACTGTGAAAGTTTAACCACATGAAATTTGGGACAGATAAAAAGATGGCAAGTAGGAATGTAGCTCCACTAAAGTTAAAAAGCATTACACAAGGTAATTTTGCCAAATTTAAGCATTTTATTGAAATATATGATATCTTTTAAATCAGCAGCTGCACAGAAGTGAAAGGCACACTTCACCAGCAAAGCATCAACAATCCAAGCGGAGCGTATTTGTAATTCTGCAGAAATGGAGATTTACCTGCACTAGTAGGAGAGCAGTATTACCCCAAGTCAGGTCCTCCTCCTCCTTCCTGGTCTCCTTGCAAAAGGAGAAGTTGCTATTCCCCCAAGTTTTGCTTTAAACAACTGCTTTAGCAACTTGAACAGACTCAGAAAAGACTGCAGGAACAAGTTCTCTCCATCCCTCTGTGCCCTCTCACTTTTGGAAAAGCACCATCAAAAATAGAGACTTGTCTTGCAAAAAATTTGGAGTCAAGCAGAGAACAGTAAAGTAGGTGGGGAATAAATAACCTCACACTCTGATTATTACATTTGTGAAAAGCTGGTACAAAGCAGCATGCATCATACACGTGTGAAAATGGTTTAGTGCTTTTGTTACCTGTCAGGACTAGAATTTGCTGCTTAGTTTCCTCTGCAAAATTTAATATGATGATCTAAATTAAAAGTAGGTATTGCTTCAGATGCTTATTAGATTTTCAAGAATTTCTGAACTCTTTTAGATTTTAAAATAAGAAATGCTGAGCCACTTTCATTTGCCTTTCCAGATTCCTTCTGCATTCTTTCTGATCACCCAAGAAGAAAGAAAACCCTTTATAACAGAAAGGAAGGAATTCCTAGAAGGCAGGCACATCTCCCTTTGTAACACAATTATCAGGCCAGTCGGAAGGAACATGCTCACCTGCTTCTTGCAAAGCTGAAAGAGAAACATCCCCTGGGGTTATGAGAGAGCAGAGGGATGCCAGTTTAACTACTCAATACCTCCCTCTCTCCCATCTCCTGTCTCTGACCCTGGATCATTCACCCTTTGTGCAACCCAAAATGGCCAGTACATTGTCAGAGAGGAAGAGAACCCCTGCGAAAAACTTGATTTTCCCTTCTGTATACAAAAAAGACTTGATGCAGTGTCCCTGAAGTTGGGCTACAGAAAAATACAATGTCGCCTGCAATGCAGCCAGTTCCTGTCATTGAAAATCTCACAATGCTCATCTCTACAGCATTTCACTGGAACCAAGAAACATAGTGAAAATGGTACTTTTGTTTTAAAGGAAAAGAAACAGATGCCTTAATACAGAAAGAATATACATGCTCTGGCTTTCACATCTGCAAGTGCATACACCCAGGCACATGCACACACACGAAAAATGTTTCCAGAGCTGCCTATGGCGCCAGAAGCAGAGTTTCTTGTCTTGCTAATAAATTCTTGGGCCTGTCCCTCTGCTGAAATGAACTGCAATACCTCTACTGAACATCAACTGTAGGACAGAGAATTGTACATCAACAGAGGAGCTGATCTATATCAGAGACTCAATGTAAACATACCTCCCCCTTAAGTTTACATGCTGCAAAAAGAAACTTTGGAATAGAAGTTACAATTGGACCCCAGAAAACCATATTTGAACATGCCCAAAGCCAGAATGCTCCAAGGAAGTAAGAGACCTAGCTAACTGGAACAATCTGAAATTGCAACTTCAGTACTTGTAAAAACATTTTTTACACAATTATCTTTTCTTATCTTTATAGCTCAGTGTGACTAATTTCCAACAACTGTAACCTTAGAATTGTGCGTACTGTACACTCTTCTGGTTCCCTATATCCTCAGATTTTCCTTCCACTTCCCTTCCTCTCTCCATTCAAAACAACTTTACTCAGAAGAAAACTGTATTTGACGGCTACAGCCCAGGCACACCTGAATGAAACAGCATCCTGTGGAGCTTCCACTTGAGCTGAGCAAAACCAGTAGAGGTCAAAACTATGTCTTCAGGAATCCTTTTGCCAAAATAAGTAACTTGCTCTTTTGCTGGTACTTGTCTGCACCTACCATTGTGTGTTCAGTGCTGCAGTGAAATCTAAGCACACCAAATGCAACTGGCAGCAACTACCAAGGACGTATCAAAAATCAAACTGGATGTTTCCCATGTTTGAGCCTCCACAGCATCCTGACTGAGTCAACAAGCTGTTCTGAGTGAAGATTTCGGAAGCAGTCAAGTCACAAAGGAGCCTGCTTACCTGCTGATTTTCAATGGAAATTAAGTACCTAGCCCACTCAGACAAGAGAATTGAAAGGCAAAGCCACTTGGCTGTTCCCCTAAACCGCTAAGCCATGTGGTTAGCGCTCCAGAAAGGATAAGCCAAAGCACGAAAACAATAATCAGTAAGACTTGTATAGGTAAAAAAAAAAAAATCCCAAACCCATCTTACCTGCAGACATTCCACCTTGAAAGAGGACTCTGCCTCCCATCCCAAACCTCCTACTGCATAACTAACACCACACTCAGCCTGATCAGGAGCCCTTCAAGGAAAACCTGGGATATTCTCAAGCAAGTGCTGGATTTCAATCCGTGATGCTTATCTGAGTACAGTCACTGCAGCTGTTATGATGCTGTCTGCAAACACCTGCTACTGAAAAAGCATCACTGACACTTGAGACCATGAGACACTGAACAGTTTCAGTTTGTTGGGTTTTTGGGTTTTTTTTTTTCCTTGTTTGCTTTTTTTAAAGAGAGCAACATACCTGATGGGGACTTGAACAGGAGTAATTATCGGTCAGAATAGCTTAAGCTGTCTTCACTTAAAAGGATACATTTCCATGTCCTTAGGTAATATTACTGGCCATTTCACTTGGACTTTGAACTGAGCACCTTCTACAGAAATGTAAAGGCTTAAGTCATGAAATGGAGTCCCACCCATGCATTCTGCTTCACCACTCAGTTTTCAAGCCCCATCTCACTAGCTGCTTCTGTTTAAAAGCAAGTGCTACAAGAGGCACAAATCTAAAGAAGCTGGTTATCAAGTGGGACAGTGGGTGCTGTCCTTCTCCTTATGAAAGAGGTACAACGCATCAGGTGTTAAGAATCAAGAGTTTGCTGACAAAGAGCGAGCTGTTCAGCACGAGTAAGAAAAAAACAAGAAAAAACCGTCACAGTTTTAATGTTTCTATTTTAACCTGTGTGAATTTATCAGCTCTTTTAGGAATTTCCACTAAGTCAGTGATGTTTTCTTTTTAAAGGAAAAACTGCAACTATAGGCAATTAGCTCCTCTTTGAGCGAGAAGCAGAGAGGAATTTTTCCCAGAGGCTCTGGCACTCAATCCCACCTACTTTCAGTGGGAGCTGGATGCTGCGTGCCTGTGGGTGTGTTTGAAAATCCCACTTGTTACTTGCTGATTGTCTACCATGGACCACAGATCCCAGGAGACCGTGGAATTTACCTGAGTGCCAAGGGAGTTCAGTGTCCACTGGTGCCAGCAGAAAGGCTTCCCAACTCACTGTCTACCCCTACACTGCAGGCCTCGTGCAATCTTTTTCTAATTAAAAAAAAAAAAAAAAAGCTGTAAACTTCCCAGTGAATCTGGCTATATGCAGACTGGGAAGAAGGGGGTTTCCAGAGCACATGCCTGACATAAACAGCCTCCCTTTTGGAAGCAAGCACACAGCAGTAAAGGGCTTTGCTGAGGAACCACTTGCCTTGTAAAAGGGTTAAACAGATTAGCTGTCAACCTACCACGTTCCACTAGCGCCAAATTAAAATTAACAATGAAAAAAAGAGAGCATTACAGTTAGGTTGTGCTCAAGTATATTACTCACCCTCCACCACAAACGTGACGCTGTTGAAATCCTGTGCTCAGTTCAGGCCCTTCTCTCCTCTCCCCACCCCACCCAGGAGGGGACCGTGGCAGGGGCCCTGCCTTCAGCCCAGCCAAGAGACACACATGCTTTGGGCACACACCAGCAGCAGGTTGAGGGGGAGCATCCTGCCCCAGCCACCTACACAACTAGAGCTGCTCCAAACTTTTTTTTTGCAACTGTAATTATTTGGGTCTGAAGGACTGCCCGTCAGCAAACTGATGGGGACAAAGCTCTTTGCGGATGAACGGGGGCCCTTCCCGCCAGGAGAAAGCTGCTGGGGGAGCCCCGGGGCAGGCAGGGTTCAGCTCTCCTCGCTGCTGCGCTCAGGCACAGCCAAGTAAACAACAGGTTTGGCAGGTTCCTTTTAAATCCCTTCAGCTACACGCATCCGGAGATGGATGTACCGAGAGCAGACGGCAACTTTCATCTCATGAAAGGGAGAGCGCGGCTGGGAGCATTTCACTGGCGCAAAACAGCAAGTTTAAAAAAGAAAATAGCGATAAAAGATGCCCGAAAAGATCGGCCCTGGTCTCGCCGCTCTCGCAGCCCCCCGGACAGGCGCAACGCGGGGGGGCTACGGCCGCTTTCCGCCGAGCACCGCGTGGCCCCGGCGGGGCGCCCCTCTCCCGCCCGTTACCGCCGGCGGGGCAGCGGGCGGGCGGGCTTGCTCGGCAGCTGGGGGCCGCGGCGGCGCCGGGAACAAAGACACCCCCCCCCACCCCCCGGGGCGGACCGACCTACTTTCGCGGGCGGCCCCGCCAGTCAGGTGGAGCGGCGGGAGCACACACACGCGGGGCTGGCCCAGGCGCCCCCCCTCCGCCACCGCCTTCCCCGGGGCTTCCAAGCGTCCAACTTAATGAAAGATGAATAAAATTAAAAATAAATTAAAAAAACAACCCACCACACGGAGGGGAAGGCGGCGCGCCGGGGAGGAGAGACCCGAGCGCAGGGGTGGGCTGTGCGAGCCCCCCCCGGGCTGCAAACACCGCCCCACCACGCGGTCTCGGTGCAGCCAGCCCATCCGGCGCGGGAGGGGAGCGGCGGGAAGCGGGGGGTCGAGCAGCGGCAGCTCCTACGGGCACCCCGACCGCTGCCCCGTGGCAGGGTGACGGCCACCCTCCCACACCCCCTCCCACCGCCCCGCGCTGGTTCCTCATGGCTCGGCCCTGACGTAATTCAAACATGGCAACAGTTGTACTTCAAAGGGACGTCGCAGACCTCCCAGCAACGCGGGCAAGCCGCGGCGTGGGCGACACGGACGCACCCCCTCCGGACCCCCGACTCTGCGGCAGCCCCGGGGATCCCCTGACCCCGCCTTGCACGCCAGCGCCGTGGGCGCAGCGCGGTACCCGGGGGAGCGCATGTGCATCCAAAGTTTCCCCACCCCTCCAAAGTCCTCCAAACCCGGCAGCCAGCCGCTAAAAAGCACCGTCCCCCACGGATCAAGTTTTACCCCCACCGACACCCCCTCACTAAAGCGGAGCTAAGCCCCCCGCCGCTCCCTCCCTGCGCGGACGAGCGCTTTCCCCCCCGCGCCCGCAGCACACGCGAGTCCTTTGTTTTCCCCGCAGCCAGGCGCTGCCTACGTGCGGCGCCGGGGGCACGGCGGCCGCCTCGCCGCTCCGCGCACACCCCGCGGGAACCGGGAGTTGAAACTTGTTGGCGCCGGGGGCGGACAGGCACCACGTTGCCGGGGACGGGAGCGACCTTCACTCGCGCTGTGGGCGGCGGGAGCGGCAGGGCGCCATCGCCGCCCTGTCCCCACGCCGATAACGCGGCGCACCGGGCCGGTGGCAGGGCGCCCAGCCGAGACCCCCACGCCGCGAGCCGTGCGGCCGGCAGCACGTGTCACGCCAGCCCACAGCCGCACCTTCACCCTCCTGTCGGGGCGTACACGGACCCCTACCCCTCCGCAACTACTCGTAGTAACTCCTAAATGAAAACAAGTGCCCCCCCTTCCTCCGTGACACCCCTTCGGCGGGCACCAACCCGTGCGCGCCGGCGCTACAGGTGTGCGGTGCGGGGCTGCGCTGCGCGGGGCGCGCTGGGGGCCGCACCTGCGTCCCCCGCCCCGCACCGGCGACAAGCACGGACGGCCGCGTGGCGAGGCTGGGCAGCCGCGTCCCGGGAAAGGAGCCGCGCACCCCGACATCCCCCTGCAGCCCAGGTTTCCCGAACTCGCTCCGCAGCTGGGGAGCCCTTTTGGAGTTAAATCGTCGGAAAGCTGGGTGCGCTTCCTCCATCTGACTTGGGGCTTTAATCGTACTTGGCGGGGGGGGGAAAAGTCCGAGTTCTCGGGATGGGTCTGCAACAATGCGGAGGAGGCGTTGCTCCCCGCCAGCACCTCCTTTAAACTCCACTAATTGAAGCAAAGGGGGAAAACGCCGCCGCGCACGGGAACCACGCGTGTCAAACTGTTACAGGCGGCAAAGTCTTGTCGCCGCGGCAGAACCGAAGACACGCTCCGGCCATAACTTGCGTTCAACAGAAACCACCGGCTGCTGCTGCAGAAAAAAATAAAAACCAACGCAAAAAAAACCCCAAACCAAACAACAACAAAAAAAAACAAAACCCAATTTAAAGCTCTCGTTCCCTCTCAGCTTCACTTTTCTTTCCTCCTTCCCCCCCCCCCAAGCAGAAGGAAAAGGAACTCACCCACCGCTCTGCTGCGCCCACCAACAACCGTGCGGTGCGCGGCGCTCCCCGCCGCTGCGCGCGCTCACCCCGCCTCTCTCCACGCTCTGCCTACCGGCCAGCCCGCGCGACCGCGCGAGCCCACCCCGCCCCCTCCACCTCCCTTCGCCCCACCTCTTCCACCTCCCTTCTACCCGCCCCTGGGCTCCCGCCGCTGTGCGCATGCGCCGTTCCCACGGCTCCATTCTTCTCAATCGAGCCCTCTCGCTTTTGCACGCGCCATTGTCCTTTTAAGGGAGAAAGGCCGCGCGGGAAGCCTGGGAGGAGGAGGAGGGAGGCGTTACCCATTGTGACGACCGAGATGACTTCACGCACGCAGCCCCCTTCCCCTCGCCCGGCGGTGGGCGGGGCCCAGCCTCATCCACGCCCCCGCGCGGGCCGGTCCCGCGCACCTGCCTCGCCGCCGCCGCCTCCCGCCCCCGCGTGGCGTCCAGCGCCCCGCAGCCCGCGAGACGGAACGAACCGAAACGAACCAAAGATCAGCGCTGCGGGCACCGCTCCTCTGAGCTCCGCGCAACGCCTCCCCGCCCTTCTATCGGCGCTGCTGCCGTTCTTCGGCCCGTGGCAGCACCTGGCGCCGCTCCGGGCAAAGCTCGTCGGGGTTTGCACCCGCAGCACCGGCGCTAAACCTCAGCGCACTCGTGGGCGGAGGGTCACGGCCTCCGAGACTAAGAGGGAAAGTTTTTTACTGGTCTCGGAGCTTTTTTTTTTTTTTTTTTCCACCTAGAGTTCATTTTAAAATGCTTTAAAAATCATCAGTGGCTCATGTAGTTTTTCCTGCTGCGTCAGAATGAGTGATGTAAAAATTGACATCACCGCAACCTTTGGTTCACACTCTTCGTGCCATTTAGGAAGAGCTGCTTCATGAAACAGCTGGTGGGTTATGTTGAAATAGGTTTCTTTTGAAAACTAACCATGTCAGAAGGATTAGCACGTGATATACAAGGTAACACTTGGGCAGTTCTGGCTTAGCACCATTACACCATTCCTAGAATAAAACCCTGAGCTACTCCCTCCCAAGCTCGTTGTGCTCAAACCAAGCCTGAATACCGAATGCCTTCCTTCAAACTATTTAAAAGATAAAAAGTTTCCCACAGAATCGACAGCAGCTCAGGCACAGGGTGCAGTTGTGGTTAATACTCAAAAATATTAAAATAATGGGGATGAGTATTTCTATAATGAGTGATTTTATCTTGATAATGACTTTTCCAGTCTAGTCCTAATTTAGGCACAGATTTAGAAACCATCCTTTCGCAGCAGCACTAGTGTCCTGGTTTAAAGCCATCAGGCAAACTAAGCACCATGCAGCTCTTGCTAAAAAAGCCTTGTGGGCTGAGGCAAGGACAGGGAGAGTTCACTTACCACTTGTGGTCATGGGCAAGAAGCAGACTTCACAAGGGAAAACACAAAAAAACCCAAATTTGTTAACAATCAAAACCAGAGCAAGATTGGGAGAAAGCTGTGGAGAGAAGAGGGGCCCAGAAAAGCTGGTCAGTATTCAACAGCCATCTCCTCCAAACGCAGGAGCAATGCATCCCAAGAAAGAAGAAGGGGGGCAAGAATGCCAGGAAGCCCCTGTGGATGAACAAGGAGCTCCTGGACCTACTCCGGCACAAGAAGAAAATATATGGGGAGTGGAAGCAAGAACGGGTTAGTTGGGAGGTATACAAAGAGGCTGTCTGATCAGTCAGGGATCAGGTTAGGAAAGCTAAAGCCCTGATAAAATTAAATCTCGCTGGGGGACATCAGGAGGAACAAGAAGAACATCTACAAGTACATCGGTGACTAGGGAAAATGTGGGCCCTTTCCAGAAGGAAACTGGAGACCTGGCCATGAGGTATATGGAAAAGGTGGAGTTGCTCCATAACTACTTTTCCTTGGTCTTCAGTGACTCTTGCCACACCGTCCAAGTTGCAGAAAGGGAAGGTAAGAACTGGGAGAAGGAAGATCCGCCCACCATAAGTGAAAATCAGGTTTAAGACCCTCTAGAGAACCTGAAGGTGCACAAGTCCGTGGGACCTGACAAGATCCATCCACAGGTCCTGAGGGAACTGGCAAATGAATTTGCCAAGCCATTAACCATCGTATTTGAAAGGTCATGGCGGTCTGGTGAAGTTCCTGCTGACTGGAAAAGGGGAAACATAACCCCAATTTTCAAGAAGAGTAAAAAAGAAGACACAGGGAACTACAGGCCAGTCAGTCTCACCTCCTTGCCTGGCAAGATCATGGAGCAGATCCTCCTGAAGGCTCTACTAAGGCACATGGAAAATGAAGCAGAGGTGATTGGTACCCAGCAAGGCTTCACCAAGGACAAACTGTGCCTGACAAAACTTGTGGCCTTTATGATGGAGTTACGGCATCAGTGGACAAAGGAAGAGCAACTGATGTCATCTGCCTGGACTTCTGCAAAGCATTTGACACAGTCCCACACAACATCCTGCTGGTCAAATTGGAAAAATATGGATTTGATGGATGGACCACCCACTGGTAAGAAATTGGCTGGATGGTCACACTCAGAGAGTTGTGGTCAACGGTTCAATGTCCGAATGGAGACTGGTGACGAGTGGCATTCCTCAGGGATTGGTAACTGGGACTGGTCCTATTTAACATCTTTGCTGGCGACATGGACGGTGGGATCGAGTCCACCCTCCGCAAGTTTGAAGATGACACCAAGCTGTGTGGTGCAGTCAATGTGCTAGATGGAAGGGATGCCATTCGGAGGGACCTGGACAGGCTTGAGAGGTGGGCCCATGCCAACCTCATGAAGTTCAACAAAGCCAAGTGCAAGGTCCTGCACATAGGTCGAGGCAATCCCAAGCACAAATACAAGCTGGGCAGAGGATGGCTTGAGAGCAGCCCTGAGGAGAAGGACTTGGGGGTGTTGGTAGATGAAAAACTGAATATGAGCTGCCAATGTGCAATTGTGGCCCAGAAGGCCAACCGGATCCTGGGCTGCATCAAGAGAAGCATGGCCAGCAGGTCGAGAGAGGTGATTCTGCCCCTCTACTCTGCTCTCGTGAGACCCCACTTGGAGTATGGAATCCAGTTCTGGGCCCCCCAATGCAAGAAGGATATTGAGCTTTGGAGTAGGTCCAAAGGAGGGCCATGAAGATGGTCAGAGGGCTGGAGCACCTTCTCTATGAGGACAGGCTGAGAGAGTTGGGGTTGTTCAGCCTGGAGAGGAGAATGCTCCAGGGAGACCTTATTGCAGCCTTCCAGTACTTAAAGGGGGCCTAACAGGAGACATGGGAAGGGATTTTTTACAAGGGCATGCAATGACAGGACGAGAGGTAATGGATTTAAACTGGATGGGGGCAGATTTAGACTAGATATTAGGAAGAAGTTCTTTACTGTGCTGGTGGTGAGGCACTGGAACAGGTTGCCCTGAGAAGCTGTGGATGCCCCATCCCTGGAGGTGTTCAAGGCCAGGCTGGATGAGGCTTTGAGCAACCTGGTCTAGTGGAGGGTGTCCCTGTCCATGGCAGGGGGGTTGGAACTCGATGATCTTTAAGGTCCCTTACAACCCAAACCATTCTATGATTCTAAGACTCTAAGATAATGAGAAAGACAATACATCTTAAAAAGGCACCTCTCAGCGGCCCCTCCCTTCTTCCCAGGCCCAAAGGCTTTGTTCCCGATTTCTCTACCTTCTCTCCCCAGCAGCACAGGGGGCAGGGAATGGGGGTTGTGGTCAGTCCATCCCGTGTTGTCTCTGCTGCTCCTTCCTCCTCAGGGGAGGGCTTCTCACAGTCTTCCCTGCTCCAGTGTGAGGCCCCTCTCATGGGAGAGCCCTTCACAAACTGCTCCAACGTGAGTCCTTCCCACAGGCCATAGTTCTAACTGCTCCGTCATGGGGCAGTTCTGCCCAAGGCCACCCCTGCTCCCTGTGCTGTGCTCCTTCTTCAACATGTTATTCACAGAAGCACTGATGGACTTGTCCCTGGCCAGGGGAGGTCCAGCCTAGAGTGGGGGAAACTTCTCACAGGGGCCGTGTTTGTAGTGCTCCCCCTGCCCCCTGGCTTCCAAAACCTTAGAGCTGGAGAAAGTTTCAGCTGTTACTTACAAGAGCCATCACTGTAGCCCCTCCCCACTACCAAACAAACCCATCACACAAAACCACAACAACTAGAGAACCTTGGAGAGTGGGATGATCTGCTCTTCCTTACCTTAGTCTGAGCAACTCGCATAATCTCTACTAGCTTTTAAATTCTTGGTAATTTTACATTGTTTCCTACCTCAATTCTGCAAAACCAGTCAATTTGGGTACAAAGTGCAGGAGGATTTCTCACAAGGAATTCTCCAGGTTTATCTGTGAGGTGGTTTTTGTTTGCAACGATCATAGCATGCTGCCTTTGTTACTGGTGCTTCCTTCCAGACACAGCTAAACCAAACCACACTCAACTTGTGAGACACAGGTGTAGCTAATGCTGAATAATTTATCCAAATACATATATAATTTCACTGGTTTTGACTAGTCTAGGGAACTCTACCAGCAATTTTGGCTACTTTTTTTTTTTTTTTTTTGCATATCATGTGTCTGGTTTTATACGCCTCTTTCTTTTTGGTTTGTGGGAGTGATCCTCCCAGAATTTCTCCCATTGTTTTCCTTTTATTTTTTTTTTTCTCCACACTTCTCAAGGCCCCTCTGTGTCCAGTACCACTTCGCATAGTATTTAAATCCCCAAATGAGAATTAAATGGCATTTTAAAGTAGAATCCTCATAGGTACCAAGCAACATGCTGCCTTTCAGTGCCCAGTTGAACAAAAGTAATCTCTTGGTGCCTGTCAGTTGCTGCCCTCCCTTCCCACCATTCTGAACATAACAGAATGGCTTAGGGTAGGCTTTGATTGCCTACAAACCAGAGTCAGGGCAACTGCTCGGGTATTTATTTCACAGCTTTATGTCCCTACACTTCAAACCTCATGCAAGCCCCAAAGCTCAGTAGGAGAACATAGGCTTCTAACTTACAATAATGAACAGAGTAGATGCTGTAAACTGGGGAGGATTTAGTTTCCAAACACAGTACTTCTCTGGCCTGCGAACTGTTCAGCCATTCCTCCCCTCTCAGAGGAAAACAACTTCTGTCCACAGAAGTCGAAATGGTGGTGCATAAATGAAAAACATGGTCAAAACCTTCATTTCTGAAACATCTCTGGTTTCGTTGAGGTGTTTGCTGCTGACATTTCAGGGCTACCCTGTAACTTGACAGTGGTTTGAGTTCTAATTTTTGGCCGATAGCCAGCTTGCAAATAAGTAAAAGGAACTTAAATAGCTAACAACCTTTCATCAAGGTTCCTCTAGCAAGCCACTTGTGTTCCCCACACCATCAGAGAAACACCTTGTCTGACCTCACTGTGTGGAAACAAGGTGACGAAAAATAGCCCCAAACTTGGAACAAACCCTAAGGAGTTTAATTAGGAAAATACAGCCATCTGAAACAATGCATGCACCTTTACGCTACACGTAAAGCCTCATTTAACAAGACTCTGTTTTAGAAAATTAAGCATCTTCCTTTCCACTCAGAGTTTGGTATAAAGGAGGAGTATGGGATTTCATGGAGATTGCAGGTGACCTGGAAGATGAGCTTTAGACCAAAGAATTTGTTCTCATCCAGGTCAGTCCTTAAAAACATTTACTTTAAGAATGTATGTGGTCTCCAGAAAACTAATGGGACTGTTGCTGAGTTCCAGTTAAACTGGTACCTTTCTTGGGTGGGATCTTAATTATTTTATCTGGGAAGGTATAATATATCAATGGTGTAATTATAAAGCTAACCACGAGTGGTTTTAAAATATAAAACATACACGTATAGTGAATGCTGAGGCAGAGGCGCTAACACAGAGGAAAAGAAGGGCATTTGCCTGCTAAGACGTCTGATACTACTGTGCTATTTTTCAATATTAATGAAAAAAGTAAACACAAATGGGCTACTTGTAGCTAGGTGAAGAGCAGCTGTCAAAACCAAACCCAGGCAGCTGATCCTGCTTTGAGATTTCACTGTCAAACGTTTTTTACAACTTGAGTAATTTGAAAGTTTGCTTTATTGGCTAAATGCTTGGCCAAAGGATTTTGAAAAAATTACCAGGAGTTATTTCACAAAAAAAAAAAAGCATTGATTGACTTACAGTTGTAAATAAGATTTTGCCAAGGAGTACAATTTCATTTCAGAGGGAGATGCTATCAACAGATCAGTTCTTTAACTCCTGCTTGTACCAGTTGTCCATATGAGTAACAGCATATTAATTTTTTGAAGGTGCAAATGCTCACAGAACTGGTACTTTAAAGCAATCAAGTTAATAAAGAAATGCGACTTTTCCCTATGTTTTAGGCCAAATGATAGATGGCTACAAATAAACAGTGACAACAAAGTTTGATGATAGCAAAAATAGGTATTACGATATTCATGCTGCCAGGATGAAGTACTGAAGTTATGTAGCTCAGAGAGACAGGACCCTGAACTGGTTTACTCCTAGGAGCAAGGCAGATCATTTATAGCCCAGCCTAAGTAAGAAATCCATCAGGGCTTACCAGAGAATAGTAACCCTTCTGAAGAATGTTTAATTGATATTTCAAATTCCTTAAGAGGAAGATAATTCTCTTAAATTCTTAAGGATTGCTCAAATCGTGTAGCAAAATGTTCATTTTCTATTACTGCTTAAACACCTTTAACGCAGCTTTTCAAGTGCTACTCATTTCTTTGTAGCACTATTGCTTTCATCCCTATTAAAGCCAATAAGACTGTTCTATGAGGATTTATATTAAGGCGATTTGAAGATGCCATTAAGATCAGCCCTCTCTGCCTGCCACGCTGTTTCCTGTCAAGAAAGGTATCTCCCCTTATCCTGTCATTTGGGACAGTTCTGAAAATGGAGACCAAGTATTAGGACACCTGAAAGAGATCTCTCCTCTGAACTGAGACCCCCATCTTTCCCAACAGCGTGGGGAGAAGTTCCAGATTTTATACTGACAATTCCAGAGTAATCTTTAGGGAAGAGAAAGTTATGAACTGCTTTGGAGAGTGTGGTGTAGGCCTGGTCTCACGTGGGATCATCTAGAGGGCAGAATTTGCTCTTTGAAACTTCTTACTGAACCTAAGAATCGTGACCAAGCACATCCATCTCCTTAACTCTGTTTGCCACTGCATGATCCTGAACATAGACATAGCTGGCTGGGAAAGAATGAAAAGCAAAGCGCAGTAGTTGGAAGAGCATCCAAAGTGGCTAGAAAGCAATGCTTCAGTACAACAGGCTTCTTCTGACCTCTTTCTCAACAGGAATCAAGCAGGTAAATAGGGATGTCTGGGAATAAAAAGAACTAGGGAAGCTCATTGATTTTTGTCATGTTTCAGGAATGAGGTCATACCCTGATGCCCATGGTCAGCATGGGGGACAACAGGACTCCTAGGGGAACTGCCAGGAAGGATTTTCTTACAGGTGTGGGTGCTCTAGGCTCATACCCAGAACTCTGCTAAATGAAAACAAGCAACCTGAGGCAGTATCTTTCCAGGTTAAAACTTCACCCGTCATTCTTTCTTTAGAGATTTTCTAGCCTACAGGTCTGTTCTCAGTGACACTGCTTTTTAACCTACAGCACCAGCAGACAGAACAAAGGTCCATAGGTTCTCTTTCTAGGAAAAAAAAAAGAAAAAATGTTCCCAGATAAAGGATGAGCTAGCTGAAGAATGAGATCAACCTAACACTGAGGTAGCCCTAGGAAAAGAAAAAGGCACTTTGAGGAGGTGCCAGAGTTTCAGATTTAAGACTTTGCAGAGAGCCACAGAGACTATGCTCTCTCAGTGAGCAGTTTTTACTCAGTCAAAGCAAGGCAGAGGGTAGTGATATCTCACCAAGCTCAAGTGCAAGCAACTAGTCGCATGTGGGGATAGCATATTGCTGACTTTATTGCCAAGCTGCCAAAGACAAACAGAACTTACAAGTCTTCTAGTGAGGAAGAAGAGCTGTGTGCAGACTTGGCTAACCAGGTGAAGGAGGTGGTGGAAGGAGATGGTCCCTGAAGGAAATCTGCAGAACATGGAGTCCTGATCACAAACTTTGTACAAGCAGACAAAAACCAGGTGAAAATCTAACACCAAGATCTGGAAGGAGGAGCTGGAGGCAAAAATTTTGCAAGGGTAAGAGGGAATGGAATTGGCTAACAAAGCCACCACATTACACAGATAACTTCAGATAGCTTAATTGGATTTAATCAGCTAATTGGACTGTAACAAATAAACAAGTTTGACACTTAACATCCTCTAAAAAATAAGCCAAGGGCAGATAGAGCAAAAGGGCAGGCAGGGAGAGTGGCACAAAGGGAGGATGCAGTAGGATACAACCCCCCTTCCTCAGGGCAGAAGCATCCTATTCTGAAAATGTAAAGGATAAGGATAAATGATAAGGAAAGGTAAAGGACTTTCCAGGAGGAAGTCTTCACTCACAAAACCATGTAGATAAGGGGAGGGCAGAAGAAGGATGGGCAAGCTTCAGGCAAAATTTGAGCAGATGTTGATCACAGAGATCCCTAAAAGCTAGTCTGGTCCTGTAACGGATGTTCATGGTCAGGAATTAACTCTACAGGGTGATGAAAGAGACTTAAATAAACCCAAACCAGGACACACACCTGACCCTAATGACTTTCCTCTGGTCTGTCTGCCTGTTCATGTTGCAAATTACAGCATGCAGAGAAGTCAAGGGACCCAGATGCTGCCTCCAGGGCAGAAGTGTCAGAGCCTGAGCCACAGAGCTCACAGGCAGCATGAGCCCTGTGCTACACAGGCACAGAGTGATCTGATAGACATCTCAGCGCCAGCAGGGGAGTTTTTCTGTCCTCACTGACCCTCTGACGCAGAGACCACCAAGGGAGCTAGCACCAGTGCCACATGGGTATGGAAGAGAGGGAGTGCAAGAGGGTACTGGCCCTGAAGGAGCCAGAGGAGGTTATTTTGCAAGTTATCTACATCTCTAGGAAAGATCTATGAAGCCACTCATCAAGGAGAGGACAGTTTGTGAAGCAGGAGAGTTTAGGACTTCCATGCCACATACCTTTCAGCTTCCAAAGAAATGCCTTTAGTTAGAGCCACAGCTGGGCTTTTCTCTTTCCCTCTGGCCTGGCATAACTGGGCTTATCTGGGAGGGGTTAAGGCTGATTAAACACTGTGGGATGGGAGATACTCCAGCTGGAACTGAGCTCATCTGAAGAGTTTGGGGGCTCAGCTGAGCAGCAGTGCTCCTCTGAAGCATAAGGGATGTGCAGAGAGGCTGGGCTCCCTGCGGGAAGGCAGGTGAGCATGTGTAGGGTGGCTCCTCGAGTGACAGTATCCTCAGGGGGATTCCTGCTCATTTTATGAGCTCCAGGGGCTCCTGGGGAGGTTGAACAAGAGCAGCCTGCAGGGATGGCCAAGGTGTGAGGAGGTGCTGTGGGATGTCACTGTCCTTCAGGCATGGGCACTTTTTGAAAAACAGCTAAACAAAGTGATTTCTATTTACAGAGTTATGAGTTGGCCAGTCAGGGACACTTCAAAAACTGGCCTTTCTAAAACCAGCTATCAGTGCGGCTTCTGAGATGCTATTTTCAGCATGCTGTCAAAACAAATCTCTATCCATAGCTGAAGTGACTGACTCTTCTTGTCAGGACAACTACCCTTAGCAGTGGCTGAACCAGTCATAACACGAGGTTTCAAAAACAAGCACAACATTTACTGGTTGATTTGCATTATCTGTAGGAGGAAAGTGGGAAGCTACAAAAGTGATCTCTTGAGCTGATCCTTTGACCCTGTGAATGGTGGGGCTGAGTACTTGTACTCAGAGTTGATTGAGGAATCATGAACACCTAATTCACACTGTGTAACAAAAGAAAAAAAAAAAGTTTGAGCAAGGGCTAAATCCCTCCTGCTTAGGCCAATTGCTAACTGCTTAATAGCAACCAAAACAGTTCAAGGTTTCAGCCACTTTGTGACATCTAGTACCAGCCATGGTCCCAGACAGACCCGAGGCTGCAGGTCTGACTGGCCTGGTGTTTCCTCTACTTCTAGATCTCAAGCTGTTTCAGAACAGAGAGGCCCAACACATTTAGATGCACACAGAAGTCAGGAGGGGTGGCTCGCCTGCAGCCCTCCGGTGCAAGGATGTTAGTGCCCATCCAGCAGAGATGCGTGTGTGCTGTGAAGGTCCAGGTCTTTCCCAGCTGTGTGCGTGTGTGTAAGCGTTCAGCTGCTTCTCACTTCAATAGTCAGGCCAAGTTTACCCGCTTATAAAACACATCCTGCTGTAAATTAGAATAAGTAGCCATTCATAGGAGACCTGCAAAACAGGAGGAGTTTTGTATATGCCATTCTTTAAGGCAGCAGCAGCCCTTTAAAGCCTCTTTTATAAGCTGTGGAAAATGGGCTCCCAGCATGCTCCTTATTCTGAGTCAGCATGTAGGTGCTGACTGGGGCACTGGAAACAACATTTTGAGGGTGTACTGGGAGGCTTGGGGGACGGATACCAAAAGCTAAACTCCAGAGTCCAGTTCAAATCAGTGGCACCTTTCTGTCTCTCCCTAGATAGACCAGGATGTCAGGTGTGAACCTCATGCAGGCACCGCATGCTAGAGACCCAGCTTCTTGGGTACTGACTCTGAAACAGGTCAGTGCCGTAGTCCACTTTCCTTCAAGCCTGCTGAATAGGTCCTCCTGTCCTTAAAAACAGACTATTTAGCTCTGGTAAATACCGTGTTACTTCGTAACCTGTGTGCCATGACAGTCCTCTCCCGTGCTCATGGTCCCAGGCTCTCACTGGCCTTGCCCAAGGCTGTGATGCTCCTGTGCTGGCTTTTACCCCCTTCCCACCTCCTGCGGGGCAGCAGGGCTTAACGATGCCTCCACAACGTTTTTCCTTCCAAATATTTTGGTGTGTCTTCATGCTGGCTAGCTTCTGCTCTGCAACAGTATAAGTCCCTGATAGGTTTATATAACTCACCAGTATCACTGCTTCCTGCTCCATGTGTTTTTAGGGCTTTAAATACACAGAGAAAGACACAGACTCCCCTCCAACAGGTACATGCAGTCATGTTTCAGGCAAGCCCCACTCTAAGTGATCCAGGTCCCTTTATAGGGCAGCTGTTATGATAGCAGTTATTTATTTTCCATTCTCCAAGTCTGTCGTGGTAAGCAGACAGGAGCAGAAAATGTCATCTGCCTGTGTGAAGTTCATCAAGGGTCCTTGAGAAAACACTGAGTAGCCAGCTATAGCATATATTCCTCACAGAAATTTAGACTGAGTTGCTGCAGTGCAATCTGTTACCGTTGATGTGGAAGCCGTACTAAGTGGGGCTGACATGGTGGGGTAACAGCTGCTTTAGACTTGAAAACATCCATAAGCCTCTTGAAGAAGCCTGACACATTCCTTTGACTGCTAGTTCTCTGGTGGCACTGGGGGCTGTTAAAACTCACCTATATTCTATGTATAGTCCTAAGAAAGTATGTGCTTCCTTCTCCATAGAGGAAATGGGAGTACTCAACTTCTCTGAGGTCAGTCAATAACCTGTTGCTGGAAAACTGTTTCTCTCTCAGGTAGCAGTGATAATGCCCATAATAACACCGGTCACAGGAAGTTAGAAATAAATAGTACTCAGATCTAACCAACTACATATGTATGTATCATAAAATGATATTATAACAAAACACCTTCCAAAGTAGTCATCAAGTGAGTGACAGCATCCATTCCACACAGTTGTTCAAAGAACTATAGGACCACACATG
Source organism: Syrrhaptes paradoxus (assembly GCA_013400615.1). Lineage (NCBI taxonomy): Eukaryota > Metazoa > Chordata > Aves > Pterocliformes > Pteroclidae > Syrrhaptes > Syrrhaptes paradoxus. The sequence continues at coordinate 70,674 of VZTO01022011.1, read as the reverse complement.
GTGTCTGAGGCGAAGCGGAGGATCTCCTGTCCTGGGAAAGTGAACTGCATCCTGTAAAAAAACCCTGGTCTCTTACCAGGAAGCTGGTGCTGGCACAGAGACCATCCCTTGTTCTCAGGTTGTGAGGTGTCTCTGACCAGCATGACCCTGTCTAGGATGGCAAAAGTAAACAGGGATTAGCTTTGGAAGATGGAAGAAAGCAGTACCTGTATGTGCGCAGGTCAGTTCTTGTGCAGAGCAAGCTAAGCACACACTAGCTTTTCTCTGTTAAGGAGTTGGAGGCTGCTTTGACTGGATGAAAACCAGGTGGTCTAGAGATGCAGTTTAGTAAGAAAGGCATAGAACACTTGCCAGCTTGTATGTCTCATATTGTTCACCAACACAGGATGCCCAGGGTGTGACAGAAAGCAAGAGTAACAAGAAGAGCAAAACTCACTGATAACTACTACCTGATATTGCTTCTGGACTGTACATCTTGTAGCTCCACGAGCAGCTTACTCTTTATGGACTCATGTTGGTGGTAGCAAATTCTGAGCACTAGACAAGGATGGATTCAGACCAAAAAGCAACATCTGAGACCAAAGGTTTTCACTAGACACAGAGATAGAATCTTCTTTCAATACTAAAACAAGACAGAAACTGTGATTCTTGATTTGACAAAGGAGTACAGTGTGTCTTTGGCCCTAATCTGATTGCAAGATGGAAAATATATTGACTCAGTAGGATATTTGTGTCTGTAGATCTGATACTTTGGGACAAGTAGCTTAAGCTGAGGTCATACGATAAGATGAACTCCTAGACAATTCAAAGAAAATACATTTTAAAACATCTGTTCTCATGTTTAACTTTTCAAAATCCTTTATAAATTGTGTTTCCAAAAGCTTGTCAACCATAGGAGTATATAGGTTCACATTTACCTGCCTGCACAAATCTTGCAAGACTGTTCAAAATACAGAGAGCAGAAATTCCTTCTTAAGCATGTAAGCTTAGCGTTTGTCAATGCCACAGAGTAGCTGTCTGCTACCAGTTTGAAGACTTCAGTACTTTGGGTGGATAAACGCTTCCTGTTCAAAATATATTATATAAATTTGAATCAACCTAGGAGGACAATAACAGAGGCCTAACCCAAAAAGCCCACAACTGGAGGGCTGCCAGCCTTCTCTCACCTCCCAACTTGTAGCAAGTGTCAGAGCAGCACCTTCCTTACTGATAATGTGACTGACATTTAAAAGAAAAAACCTACGTGAGCTGTCTGTACTGAAGGGTTTTGACGCTGGCCTTTCAGCAGAGAACACCTCTGGTCTATGTTGTTGATTGCCATCATGACAGACCATGTCACATTGTGGTGGGAAAAATTAAAACAAATGAGTAATAGGACCAGGAGGTTCCTCCCATTAGAGGCTCCTCTTCTTCCTCTGCTCTTGGGTCAGCTGGGTTGTGAAATGATGCTAGCATTGTTACTTTAAATGTAGTGTGGCATGCGTGTCTCTGACTTTATGGGGGTTAGAATAACCTTTTTGACTAAGACTGCAGATGTGTTTGCTCTGGGCTGAGCTCATGCCTGGTCTGTTAAGGGTGAATTACACACCCAGGCTTGCAACTAGCGAAAGTGCACAAGATTCCTGCTTAGTCACCTATGGTCTTTGCAGACCTTTAAGTCTGGTTTTATCTTTGCATTTCAAAGGTCTCACTTACATGCTGTGTAACCTTTTTCACCTTAAAAACATTGTGGGAGAGCACTGGCTGCCCATCTATGAGCCTCAGCCCTCCACAAGCCCTGGCCTCCTCTGTGGCACCATGCCAGGGCTGGCAGCCATGTTGGTCTCCAGGCCACACCATGAAGTTCACAGCACAGCTCATCTATCCCACTATAATGCGAGATAGCAGGACCTTTTATCAGATGGGAAAGGTTTTGTTTCAGCTCCACAGGGCAGTTTGCTGGCAGCTTCAGTTGGTGTTTTCTTCAGGCTGTTGCAGGGCCTGGAGACCCCATGCTCCTCTCCCCAAGGGGCTCACAGGTTATCAAGGCCATGGCCCCTTTACCTTGATGAAGTTATGGCTCTGCTTTCCCCCAGGTGTTCACACAGTCCCTGTCATGGCCCTCCAGAGCCCCTGCAGGTGCCTGCCAGCTTTCTGTGGGCTGGCTGAGGTGGGCCAGTGGCGTAGGCAAGGTGGCAGCTGAGGAAGAGGAGGCGAATTCCTCGTGCTCCATTTGCTGTTTTGCTCCCAGGCCCCAGAGCTGCGGGGTCCTCTCAAGCCCTGGCTCCCTCAGCTCTCCTTCTCTTACTATTTATTTTGATCCTGTGCTGTCTTCCTGTTTTTTTTTTATTTCCCCTGATTTTTTTTTTTTAAGTTCTATTTTATACCTTTGATAACTGCTTGGCCATCCTGCTTCTTTTGCGACCATTCCTCATAATCTTGTTGGTGAGCCATGCTTATCTCTGCAGGTTTGCATAAAACAAGAACTGCTTCTCTAAACGTCTCCGTGATTTCCGCTTAAAGAACGGGGTGTTTAGGATTGCCACGCTCCAGCCCTTGCTGTTCAGCTCAGCAAAGCTAAACCCTGCACTTGGCTTTACACACTCATGTAATTCCACAGAGTTCTTCATTGACTCATCTTTAAAGGCACTTCTAAAGGTTTGATTGAGTCAGATTAGAGAGCCCAGAAGTTGGATTGAATCATTTCAAGCCCGTCTGGCATTGCCAGAACTGGGGAAAAACTAAATCAGGCCTGTTCTGTAGCGTCTTTATCAGGTGCAGGGAGCAACCAAGAAGTTTCACTTGCTTGTTGTTACTCCAAGGGTACATTTTGTGCTTGTACAAAACATGCCTGGGTTTTGATATACATGGGAATACACGAGATCTGTGTGTCCTTCTAATGGACTTTGTTTTTGGCTTCACATTCACGTTTTGTCCCTTTATTTTACGCTACAGCAAACCTGCTCTTGAACATGCATTGTGCGTTTAGACAGAGGTTCAAAAGCATACATTTTCCTGCCTTATCCAAGATTTTTTTCTCCTGCTTTAATATAATTTGTCTTTCTGTTTCCTTGCTACTTGTGCTAAGAATCCAACGGCCTTGGAAGAATCTTGTTTTGCTGCATATACCCCACCCTTAGTATCTGTGCTAACTCTATCGACAGGCAAAGCACAATGAGAAGGTATTCAGACAGCTTTGGCCCCTGCCAGCTGTTTGTCTTTGCACATTTCATGCATTTTTAATTGTACACACTTCTGTTTGTCCTCCTTTCATGAAGAAAGCCTGGCATTCACTTGATTTGCAGCCATCCACTTCTTCACAAGCAAAATCCTGTTTCATAACAGCCTTTCTGTAACTTGGGTGCTGGTTATACCACAGAACAATGTTTTAATAAATGTTATTTACATTTTTCAGGGTAGCTAGAGGGATTTTGGTTTTAATTAGCTGAGTAAGAGAACCACAGGTGATTATACAGACACAAACAGAGCTGCTACCATCATCTTGCAGCTCCTTACCCATGACTTCTGTGCCAACATAGCTAAAACAAGGGAAAAATAGTACAGACCCTTGCAGGCAAATATTTTTTTGAAAGAGGGGAAGGGGGAAATCGATGAAGATGTTACAGTGTGTATTGCTCCTAGAGTCCTCAAGAGTTTTCCATACCTAATTAATTGCCTAAGCCAGAGGCAGAAAGTCTCTTTTAGATTTAGGAGGAACAAAGTGAGTACAAGCTCTCCTGCCATCCTCCTGCAAGCAATACTTGGGTGAAGGAGAGTCAGGGAGGTTCTTCTATGGAAACACTGCCTGCCAAGAACCATTTCAAAGAACTATGGGCTCCTTCCTCCCCTGTCTTGCTTCTGCTTTCTTCTTCCTTTCTTAACCCTCATTCTCAGCACAAAAATCCCTCAAATTCCTCCTGCTTATGAAACCTGAAAGGAGTGAGTTCCAAGGGACAGAGAGGCATCCGAGGAAGCATTTTGAGGAGGAACCTTGCCCAGTAGCTCAGCCTAGGACATTGCCGGGAGCATGGCCAGCTTGGACAGCAATAGAACCAGATAAGGCATTAGGCTTGCAGTGCTTAGGAAAACTTGCTGGTAGCCCTGCATCATCTTTTGGATTAAAACTTCCCCACACTTTGGATGCTTGCAGGAACTAGTCCCATTGCAAACAGATTTAACTTCTGATATCAAATAAAAACTTCATTCAGCTACATGGCAAGTACGAGTAAAAGACTGATGCATGCAGGCTCTAGCTGGTGAAGTGCTTCTGGTAACTACAGCCTGGAGTGGGCTGTGGAGGGGAGAAAAGGGGCATGCCTACACTTTTGCCTTGTATGCTAGGTCCTGCTCTACCTTGGAGAATGGGGTCTCAGATTTGCCCACAAACATAATCTGTGATACTGAGCTGGGTGGGATCTATCCAGGGCATCCTGCACTTGGTGATAAACCATGCTGTTCACAGCTCTACCCAGAGTCAACACACTGGCAGTCTTCCCAGTCAATCTCCTGCTTGTCAGACACTGTGCGTTGCTGCTACTCTCTTCCAGGTCATCTTAACCAAAGAGTGAACACAAGGCTTTTGAGCATCTTCATTAGCACAAGCCTGGCCCTTCACAGAGATAAGCATTTTACTTAAAAATTGTTACCAGAAACAAAGCGTAAGAGTGGGACTGGCTTAATCAACATTAAGTGTTGAAAGCAGCAACAGCAGTAACATTATTTTCTCAAAAGATAGTTGTTTCACTATTGTGCACAAACTAATAGGTTAGCAGACTACAGTGCTCATGAATGCCTGTCTAAACTCATCAGTTTTAGGAACTTCCACTGACTTCAGTAAGCCATGGTGGATCAACTTGTATTTGCACTTCCTAGGACACACATTTGAATTGAAGATCAGCTAGTTCATTCCTCATTTCTCAGCATTGTGCCAGTTAAACACAAATGATCACAGCTACCCACACTACCCCTGTCTAGCACAAATTCCTGCTGACATCTGAAATTGTCTTCCAACAAAGTGCAGAGGATGAATTAAACAGTTTCTCTGGCCTACAAGTTTTTCCCAGTTCTCCTGTGCTCCTGTTACCATGAATGGAAACCTTTTCCACAGCTTTAAGAACATGAAAGCTGGGTAGAGCCATGGGGTGATGTTTCCACTTACATTCCCTAAGTGCAGTTTTTCTGAAAGTCATTTTTGGGGGGTAAGGAAATGTCCTGTACACCACACCCACTTTCAGCCAGCTTCATACTATTTATACAGTCAGGAACCACAGAGCATCTGCAAGAGGTTTAGATCTCAGGCAAGCCAATAGCTAATTCCAAGCTGGTAGGTTCATATTGCACAGTTCGATTTAGAGCACACCATTTATCACATTGGGTAATGATGGTCCAAAAGCTGCACGTGTGCAAGCAGGTAAACTTAACTCAGGTGAGAGCACTGAACAGAAGAAATGGGCCAAGGAGAGTTAATTCAAGAATTTATAGCTATTTCAAGTACAGGAGCACAGTCTTTGGACTGACATCCTGGTTCATTTGAAATTGCTTCCATGCCTTTTTAAAAACAACAACAAAGATGATTCTCAATTGTACTGACCATTTCTGACTCTATTGGAAATCTCTTGCTAGCATTCCTGATGTCTTCCACCATGCATTTTCTGCTATTGGCAATGATCTGTTTGGGCTTGCAATGAGCTGGAACAGTTTGTGGGGCAGAGAGGGGAGAGGATTAACTTGATGTAGTCACACACAGCAAGGAGGTCTCCTATGTTCTCTGACACCACCCGACCCTGCCAAGAGCCAGAACCAGGAGAAGCTAAACTTGCAGGCGTCCCCATCACCTCCACTGAGCCACAACTACAGCTTCTTAGTTTTGACAGCTTGTGTTGTCCCAGAAGCCACAGTTTCTGGGGTAGACTTATGGATGGCTGTATCTCCTTAAAAAAAAAAAAAAAAACCAACAAAACTAAGGATGAAAAGCCAGGGAGGCTCACTCTTGCAAAGCATCTGTTTTCTCTTCTTCCCATTGGGTAGGACATCAGTTGCCATCCTTACACAACAGCCAAGCACGCATTTATATGCCTTTCTGTAATGCTTAATCACATTGCAGATAGTAACCATAATCACTGTATTGTAGTTAAGTATGAAGAAAGCCTGTTCTTCTGTCCTAATGATTACAAAGCTCTCTAACCATATACAACTAGACAAACTTGCATATGCCCAGAACATCACAAATCAACAGGTTTTAGAGATGTTTTTAAACTGGAATTAACCACAGATGAGACCTCAGGGTACTTCTGTCATAGTAGCATTGAAAAGCGGCTCTCAGTCACACACCAATGGAAGCTGGATGGGCAGTTGCTAACCCCAAGGCTGGACAGTTTAGATAGACAAGACAGAGACTGGCTGAAGCGAAGTCCCACCACTTTGTACCTCAGCTCCCTAGCTGCAAAATGGGATATGCCGTAGGCAAATTGCTTAAAGGTCTTGGTGGAAGTCAGAGAGGCCTAGAAATTAAAGCCACATTTTCTGGTCCCTATCTTGTGCTTCTGTAAGACAAATTAAGGACTTATCTTCATATCTAAATTATTAAATATTGTAAAAAAATACAACGACCTTGGTCCATCACCCTTAGATTTCACTCTCGTAAACTCCTATTTTTTGATGTGCAAAGAGCATGCTAATGTATCACTTGGATGCCTTTGGAGAAATGAACTCAGTATGGGAGGACAGTGCTGGGGGGGATATTCATAAAGATTAATGCTTGCTTAGCCTCTGCAAGCTGTCTCTGCTGGACTTCTCTTGGCATAATTAAAAGCAGCCATGGGAGGTTTCTCCTCACAAGGCCTACTGAAGGAACGCACCTCTTCCCTCTGGCTGCAGAGGCAGGGTAAGGAAAATGGCTTCCCTAGGCTAACACCAGCCTTTGTGAAAACCTCTGGTTGAAAGCACAAGAATGCAAGGATTGCAGAGCACCAAACCCAACATCTGGCTGCTATTGAGGAAGGAGTTTAATTTTATTTTAGTTTAGGCTTGTATCAGCTGGCTGTAGGAGCTGGAGAGAATCTGGCACCGAACGCACTGTGTGAAGATTGGGATGTCTCTTGCATTCTCCATGCCTGCCTCTTGCTATGAGAATAGATGCCCTATGATAAATGTTTAAGCTCCTCAGGAATTATATCTGCTGCACAGTCCTGCCAAATGCAGTTTGCAAATAAAAATTGTTAATTTGCCATGTTCACTTGGTTAGTGCATCACCCTACAGCAGGGCTTGAACACCTAGGGGTGGGTAAACAGAGCACTCCACAATTCACCCATTTTAACATGCTGCTGTAAAAGTAAATGAATCATTCAGGGAAAAGGCCATACAAAACTAAGGGCTATGTACTGGGGAGAGGAGCATTATTTTCTACAAAGAGAAAGAATTACAAATTTTGGCTGTCTTCTATGTTTACCCCTTATGCAAGACAAATAGACTTGCACAAATAACCACTACAAGCAGTAGGAACAATATTTTACAGATTATTACTCATATTAGAGTAACTGGTATAAATACATGAGCCTCTCTGATATAAATCACAATTATTTTACATTTGTAGATCCCACTGAATTAAGTATTGAATTATACCAAGGTTGTCACTAGATCATGCAGCAATGAGGTCTTTTACAGCAACGGCCTTTGAAAAATATGCTGTGGGTAAGGATCAGCAGGAGAGGAGTTTGTTGTGCCTTTTTTTTTTTTTTTTTTTTTTTTTTTTTTTTTTTTTTTTTTTTTTTTTTTTTTTTTTTTTTTTTTTTTTTTTTTTATTTTTTTTTTTTTTTTTTTTTTTTTTCTTTTTTTTTTTTTTTTTTTTTTTGTTTTTTTTTTTTTATTTTATTTTTTTTTTTTATTTTTTTTTTTTTTTTTTTTTTTTTTTTTTTTTTTTTTTTTTTTTTTTTTTTTTTTTTTTTTTTTTTTTTCTTTCTTTTTTTCCCTTTTGGGACAAAGGTGGGCTTGGTTAACAGAGGAAATAATTTGTCTGGTCACATCCTCTTCTGACAGAAGTTCTTTCAGAGGAGCTGAGATGCCTTGTGAGGTCTGCAGGGAATACAGATGGGCCCATTAAAGTGTCAAGCTTTCCTGCAGAACTACAGCTTTCCACTGACAAATCAGTTTTGCAGTGGCTTTGGCAGATAGTTTAACTTAACCAGCCACCAGATAGCAGACCCATACAGAAATTTTCCCATTCCCTTCACATCCTGCACTGAGCTCAAAGCAGCTTATAATGATACATGTATGATGGAATAGCAGGAGAGAAAATAGGGTTGTCAGCAATTAAATGCTCCCTGACTGCAATGACAGGAGTCTTAACCTCCAAGTTGATGGAGTGGCAGACAGGGAAGTAGCTTTGCTCTTAACTTGAGCAAAAATTATTCCAACAATCTTACCTGAAATGCTGGAAAGAAACAAACTAGATTGGTGAGCTATTTTGAGTCCTACCTGTGCAAGTTTTCTCAAACAGTTTTCTTCTACTTACCCTTTGCAGAAAACATTGTTGTGTTCCCAGACTGCATCAATGACAGTGCCGTGGAGAGGAAGTTATTCGCACTTCCTCATCTGGACAAGTTTAGTTCTGCTTTACTTCAAGTATTTATTGCCTTTAAGATGTCATATCCCACTATCTCTGATTTACATACTTAAGCCTAAAATATTTAGTAAGGAGGCAATTTCCTATTGAAATTTGACCATAAGCAGCTCTATGGATTTTCCCATTTATAGGCTCCTATAATTTTGTTGCTACACTGTTGATGACCATCAGTACCATCAAATGATGTATTTGAGGATTTCCACATATATGGTCTCAGGCTCTGAGCCCTTCCGTCCTCTCCTGAGGTTCTCTCCCTTTTCAAAACCAAGAGTTAAAATGAATGAACAGACATGTACCACCTCACATACACCATGTTCACACACACGCAGGGAACTGGATTTCAACTATGATGTTTTCAAAATTTCTCATTTTGCCAATTCCAGCAGAGCTAGAGCTGGCATGGCCGGGGTGGGGGGAATTTATGTAAATCCAGTCCAATATAGAAAAGCCTTTAATTACTAAGCAGGCAATTTGACTATCTTTCTTTCGTACCTTTTTTGTTGCTCTCTCTTCTCTATCAACTTCTCCTCTTATGGCACACGCTAATTGACAGACCAAAGAGCATGAGTTTCATCCCAGCTTTTTAACCCTGAGTTCAACTATCAGAGCGACCTGTGCGAAGAGAGGAAGGAGACCCTCAGCTGCAGCTAATCCCACACTTCCCATTTTGCTGCCAGCAGGATCCCACCCCGTTCCTCCCCATGCGCTCCAGATACTAAGGGAGAGCAACCCAGGCTGCCTAGCAAATGCCACCCTGCTAAGAACTAATCTTCACTGTGATCCCATTTCTTCCCTTCCATCAGCCACACTTCCACCCCAGCCTTGAAAATGAAGAGCTGGGCAGCTCGGTACAGTCAGACTTCTGTGTGGGCAGGTTTTGAAAGTGGAACCTCACACCTTCTCCCCTGCTCTTTGCTCCAGCAAGTTCCCAGTACCAGGAATCACTATCAGCTGAATCGTTTTCTTTGACTTGTTCCATAACTTCCAGGTTCAGATCAGCTCTTCGGCTTGAGACTTGAATCTCTCAGTTCCTCTGTAAGGAGAAAGTGACACCAGGCATTATTCTCACTGTTTTATTTGTAAAGGACATAGCAGGAAAAGCTGTATTTCAATGTACTTCAAAACCTGAAAAACCCATGTCAGTTTGTGATATGTATGTTAAAGTGCTTGATATAACAATACTTTTACTAATGTAGTCTTGAAAATAATCCAGTTCTTATTCAGTCAGTAATAATGTAAAGACAAACTATACTTAATGGAGACATTTAAGGATCATTTTAAGCTATACAGGGCACATTTGTACATTTCAAGTGTAACATACAGTATTTCCCCTTAGGATGTGCACCTTCATTTGATTGAAAGAAGGAATTTTCTCAAATATGCTGTCACACAACTAACCTAAAAAGATATTTTTGAACAATGATATCTAACGACACAAACCAACTCGGAATAAACATGAGTAGATTTTTCACTAAACAGTAGAAGTTAATTTGTTTCAGAGAATTATAAATACACATTTTGTACATATTGAGGCTTTTGACTCTCTGACTCCCTCAAGTTACCATGCTGGATGTTAGTATAACAGGACTATGCAAACTCAGATATCTGCAGATGGGTATTAGATAGGATTTTTTATTTTTAAAAGCAGATACCAGAGAACTTTGGTCTTTTCCAAGATTCCCTTTCTCAACCCATGAAGGTGCTTTTAACACTGAACTAAAAACCGTGTTAGCTTAGAAGAATCCTGATGGGTTTCTCACCATTCTACTGGGTAGAATGATTTCTGTAAACCTTACAGAAAAAACCTCACAGTTTCCAACAAACAAAAGTAGTCAACTAAACAAAAAAAAAATACATGGTAGAATAAAAATTCACTACAAAGAACTGTACTCCCAAGGTTGTCAAATAACTAGTCTTCTAGGAATCTGAGGCACTCAGCTATACCCCATTCAACGTATCTTAGGGTGCTTTATTGCCTACAAAGAAATATTAGACACACATCATTTTTATTAGATTATTATTCATATGATGTGAAACCTGACAAAGAAACCAAACAAGTCAACACTTGCTGAAAAAGCTGATGTGAAGTTGTGTTAAAATTAAGTGCTAAAGGTAGTTTGAAATGGGGGAAGGCCCTGTTTTGAATTCTAAAATTTCTCAGGTTTTGCCTTATTTTAACTTAAGAAAGACTTTATGTAGTTATTGCCCTTTTCTCTCTGTGTGGTTAATTCATCTATGCTTGACCTTTAGAGGTGCCCACATTTCTACTTTATCCTGCCTGCACTAACCGGTGTCATGGTGGATGAATGTTACGACGGCTTAAGTCATGATTAGTCTGTTGAGAAGTACGCAGCAGTATACTTTTGAGAAGTATCCAGCCAGCAAATGCAGATGATGCTGTAAAGAAATCCAAGGACTAAAGAGGTTATTATTTCAGTAAAATGAAAATCATTTAGACTGGGTTGGGCATGAAAAAATAATGTAATGGCAGTCATTAGACAGAAAAGGCCTGAGTGGCAATAGAAATCAAAACATTCTAAGCAGTCATTACCAAATCATGCTGCCACATGGTTTCTGGTGCTAAATGTATAATTTACTGATAGAGTTAAGTACTAGGGATGCATTTTCAATTGCTGCTGAAGGGTTGTCATGCATCTTCTGCTGACTTTAAGCAGGCTTGCCTGCCCACACAGGAAGCCCTAACCCCCCTTTCCCCCCCCAAATTTCACATTTCTGGAAATGTAAGAGATGTCACACAGCCATGGGCTCTGGCTACTAACTTACGACATCATTCACAGCTCTTACATTAGTTACTCACACCCACAGTAGTGACCCAGCAGTGCTGCCTACTGTATTTAGGGTGAGTTAGTCAGCTTAAGGAAGTACAAGCCCAGAAGGAAAAAACAGTTATTAGAAGCTGGAACCTTCATTCATGACTTCCTGACAGTATTTTCAGAAACTTTCTCAGAAACAAAAAGAATTCTGTAACATAAAACTCTCCCTTCTAATGAAATAAAGTCACATGAAGAGTTTTCTTCTGGCTGGGAATATGACATGAAACTTTGACACTAAAGAGAGTGCTGTTACGAGAACTGGACAGCAGAAGGACCACAGGAAAGTAGAGAAGCTTGACAAAAAGCAGGTGAGAAAGCAAACCCTAATTTTCATCCTCTTTCCTTTTACTTGGCTCTCATCTGTCTCTCCCTGACATGCACACTGTACCAAGACCTGCTACTGCCCATCATTCCCAATTCCTTCCTAATGCCACCTGAAAGCACAGTGCAAGGCAATACACTTACAGTACCAGTTAGGGGCCTTTCCCAAGCCACAGGAGACATCCACAGAAATACACTGATGAAATGGCCAAGATCATAGGGAATAAACAAGTGAAAACAAACAGCTATATTTAAACTAACCTCCAAAACTAAAACCAGATGAAGTAACTATGCCCTCAGATCCTTCCAACCCCCATCTACAAGAATAGAAAATATACCCCGTATTTGCCGCATGGTATCCACAAGATTATTTTAATGTAATCTACTGTTAAATTTTTAGTGTACAGGATTTCAGTTGCTCCCAGTTCCTCTTCAACAGCTGAATCTATATAAACATGCTATATTACTAACACATTACTTGGAAAGAGTGTAGGAAAGGAACCTCAAAAAAA
>VZTO01022011.1:47217-58397 GCA_013400615.1 Syrrhaptes paradoxus | reverse complement strand
AATTATATTCTTTCCCCCCCCCCCCCTTTTGTTTCATTTTTTTTTTTTTTTGTAGCTGGATAATTAAAAAAAAATCCTGTACTTCCTAGGAACACTCATTCTGCAGGATGAAGGAAGACTCGTAACCCGTCAGCATTTCAAAACCAGCTGATACAGTTCAGCAGCACAGCAGCATCAGTGTTTGTGGCTCTACAGCAATGATTCTTCTCAAGTACAGCAAGAATTTGGTATGAACCAAATTCCACAACATTAAAAAAATAAAAAAAGTCATCCACAACACAAGCTGGCTGAGGGCAAGCGAGAATCATTAAAACATCTAAACAGGCAAGGGACACACCGAGCGAGTCAAGCAAGTCATCAATGCCCATCTCAGGCTGCAGCAGCATCACTTAAACAGGTCTCTCATACTCTTGGGCTCCAAGGCTAACAGCAGTCCTCCTCTCCAGTGTTTCAGCATTTCAACACTCATCTCCCCTTCTGGAGATGAACAGAAGTGACACAAAAGACCTTGCAGAACAAAATGACAACTCACAACTTCCATGCATGGAAAGGGTTGAATCTTCGAACAAACAAAAAAATGAAGGGAGAGCAGGTACAGAAGGGTAAACAGCATATGCTTACAACATTTCCAAGAGTGAGACAATCACAGTGGCTACATAAGGATATTTGCTGTATTAATTTGCAATACCTGAAAAAAGCCCTGCTGAGTTTGCGCTGTATTTACATATTGATTGGCTTCTTCCTTGCAAGCAAGTAGTGGCATCCCTTCCCACATCAGTCCTTCCCTTTCCCTAGTCCTTCCCCTGGGTTTAAGCTACTCATAGGCAGAACAAGAACATTCAGTCTAAGAAAATTTTCTTAGAGTAATATAATTTTTTAAAGAAGGTAGCATATTTACACACATCTAAAACATGAAAATACTCTATTTTATACTAAATTTCTGTTTCAAATAAACTACAATACTGCATCTTAGCTTTCTGCAGCTTTAGAGGACAGTCCCAGATGGGCACAAGCTGGGCTTCCCACTCCTGCTTCAACTGGCAGCTTTGCCTTACAGTGGTGCACTACCATCGCGTTCAGGTCCTGACATGTCTCCAGTTGTGGTTTGCTTGCTTGGGAAAGGAATAATGAAGTTCTCAGCAAAGCCATGCTAAACATCCACTCCTTTAATGAGCGATCCTTCTAGGACGATGGTGAAATCTTGTAATGTCTGTAGGACTCGGACAAGGGAGTTGACAATCATGCGGTCCCGTAGGAGAGCATTCTCCTCATACATCCTTGTAATGGGTGGGCACTCTGCCAGCAAGGGGATCCACTGAGAGAGCAAGTGGTCCCTGCAAAGGGAATGAAAGGCATTACTTTAACACAAAATACAACGGATTTCAAACTCCAATTATTCTCCAAGAACACAACCCAAAACATGCAGTCTCTTTTTGCGCATGATGCATGTCATTTGCATGTAGAAGTTTCCTGTGCAGTCATAACCCTTCATTTTGTTAGTAAAATACAAGTAACTGACCGTACTGTAGGAATGAAGATATAAAGACATCAGCAAAATTGGACAACTGACTTTGGAAGAATTCAGCAACATTATCAGATCAGGAACAGGGAAAGTAAAATTCAGGAAAACCCAACAGACTGTTTTCCAACTGGTTTTCCATGTATCTGTAAGTACTCTACAAAAATGTTACTTATTTCTAGACATACCAACTTCCACCCTCCAAAATACAGCTAAGGCCCTGCCTCTTCACAAGTGCAAGACAGAAAGCATCCTGTTAGAAAAAAAAAATCTAGAAGAGTTTTGTCAAACTTATAACAGACATCCCATTTTCATAGGCAAAGTGATTCAATGACGATTTAGAAATGCACCAGCTCGTACAAAGGAACTCTGCATTCCCAAAGCCAGCAGTTCATCAAAAATTCAATTTCAAGGTATATTTTATACATGACTGTCAAGCTAACAGCTATAAAAAAGCTCACAACATTTTTAGCAGTTGAGACACTAGCTATGTGTCGTTAGTGCTTCTTTGCTCCAATTTTTCATCTAGTATTAAAGCTGCCTGAAATAGGTACTGGATAATAGATAGGTACAAGATGTCTTAAAATGGGAAAACTAAAGGTAATAACAACAGTGTAAAAATATTCTTCTCGTCTAATGCAAGAGGACATGTATAACGAAGAGCAGTTAGGTACCTTGTCCCCAGGCAAACCAGAATTTGGAATTTGCCATCCTTTCCAATGTTCCTTGGAGCTGTATTGATGGCATTCACATAATGACAGAAGGTTTTGCATGAAGATCTCTGAAGCAAAAGGGCTTCCTCATTGTCTCCAATCTGGTCACTGGTTTCAAAATAAGCGACAGCTTTCTCTGTGGTTGGGAGAAAATCAGAACCTAGTGAGCAGAAGCACTTCATTGTGACTCAAGAGTTACACAAGGGAGTCCTTAAAAACAACCTGCTGGGAGCTATTGCACAGTTTATATATAGAATCCTCACTGTGAAGACCATGGGTAGGTGCTGATCTCCACCTCTGCTACATAGCAGTGGTTTCAGAAACAGCTGATGTATAATACAATTAAATAACACCAAGGAGCCACACCAGACTATCTATCAGTGATTTCATTGTAAGTGATACCATCAGCTTTGATTTTTCACCTTCTCTGAGTAAGCACTTACCCTCAGGCTAAGAATCTCAACTTGCAAGCACGTTTTAAGGGAATAAATACACCTTAAATTACCACAACGTAGGCCTACAGATAAGCACCACCAGAAGACCAGTGCAGTGGTTAGGAGAGTTCTCACAAACAACTAGAAATCTAAACCTTTCACTCCCTGCCCTTTCTCAACTCTCCCCCTAACACTGATTGCTACTCTACCCCAGCCTTCATCCTACCTTCTTTCTGGGTAGGAAAGCAGCTGTTTGAATATTCACCTATGAATAAATGACTAGAATTTGAAGTGCCTTTAAATTTCTGCACAGATTCACTGTCATCCCTTATGTAGTGTTTAGTATTTCTCATCTTATTTCTCCTTGACTTTAAGCAACCCGGAGCAGGTGCTAAGCAGGAAAAAACACCACACTTGCTGATGAGAATCTGAGGTCTGTCTGTGAGTAGTAATTTTGCCCTAATCTTTCTTCTCCTTCTGCCTCCAAATCGCACACCGGCTTACCTATGAAATCCCAGATGAAGACATTCTTATGAAAAATGCGAGCCGATTTGAATCCATGGTGGAACACCTGCTCCAGTGCTGCAACCAGACCATTTTCTCCACACAACAGAATGGTAAGGCTCCCCCTCTGTGGGAAAGGGAGAGTCTGTAAGTTCAACTTGTCTTGTTTGTAGGCCAGAAGCTTCAACTCTAAAGTTGAAGGTTAGCAGTCTCTAGTGGTACTTCAGTTCCATGTCTGTTTATAAAAATATTTACATGCATTGTAGGTACCAGGAAAGTAATAAAAATTAGGAAGTACCTCTTTCTCTGGCTTGTGAAAATGTTTCACAATATTGTTCACAGCTTCCCCAATTCCCTCTTGGATCTGTCCCGCATTAGGCTCTGTGAAATAATGGAGAGCATACTAGCTGAAGATACCAACTTTAAAACATTCATCAAATTCTCATGATGAAATATCTTGAACTGCAGGAATTATTTTGTATCTTTAACAGAGTTCAGGCTGTAATTTGTCCTGGGTAAACCTAAGCCTTAGTTACAAACAACTGATGACCAACCCTGGAACAGTCAAATAAATTGCCCTACTTAAGATCAAAGGGTCTGGCTTGATAAATATTTTATTTGAGTTAATCACATCTTGCTCATCACATAGAGTACAGCAACCCCCACATGAAGAGACATGGGCTGAAATGTTGTAGCCCAGTCATTTGACTCACTTCTATGTGACACACGCCAGAAAACCTAGCAGTCGTTAATTCCTGACTTGAATCCACAACATTATATTGAGCCAAAACAAGTATCTATTTTTGGCACATGTCTAGTCCCTGTTACCAGTATGAGGAGCCACAGGCAGAAAATAATGCTTATTAATGGTTCCAAGAGTAAGTTATCTTCAATGTTAAAATATATGCCATGTTTTTGCTCTGAATCTAGTTGTATGCTTCTGTTGCTGAACCATGCTACGCCTCCACCTGCTACCATCTCATCTTCCTGTGCAGGTACCTGCAGAAAATTATCTAGTCCCTCATTCATTTTCTGATAAAAAAAACAAACTTTTAAAACCTCATTTGAAGCAGATGTTTTCCAGATTTCAATAATTTTCATGGTTCTTCTATGAGTCTTTTCTAGTTTTTCAGACTCATGTAGGTTGCTATTGGTTTGTCCTACATTTGCTATTTTGGAAGCATGGAGTAGTTCAGTATAATTTTAGTACATAATGACCTCCCACAGTCTTTTGGCAGGTCTAACACAGAGCCTCATGTAGTTCACAAGACAAATGAATTATTGGGCCTCAGACATAAGCAAATGCCCTGCAAGTAACTCTGGTGCCCAATGCTCCAGTTAATATGGACTCACACATGTGAAGAGCTGCAATGGTCCTGTGGAGGTTTTTAAATGCTGCTTTACTTTTGGAGGGTAATCTTTCCTTACTTGACATTTCAGCAGTTATGTCCTCTAATTTTACAGGAGCTCTAATTTTACAGGATCTACACTGTGCTCTCCTGTATGCTTTAGTAGAGAATGCCTCATGTGGCCCTTACAGTCCCATGTTCCATTGTAGCCAGGTGCAGTTAATGAGTAAAAGCCAATTTTAGGGACATGAAGTTGATGTCCCCTAGGGTGGCTCGGGAGATGTGCTCCTCCAGAAGGCAGTTCACAGCATCCACATCAGGCTCTGAACTGCCTTTCAGAGAGGACTGTCTTCACACTGACTCCAAACTGAGCCAGTAAGCTGAGCAGCATCAGCTACTACAAACTCTGCTGCCGCCTCCTCCCTCACGTCATATCTCCATGCTCTAAGGAAATTAGAGATTATTATCTCTCAGTTGTCAAATGGGGACACTGAAAGACGCAACGTGTACAGTTACAGAGCAAGCTGCGGACACACAAACTAAGGCAGGAAAAACTCATCAGCTTGCAGCTGTTCCTCTGCACCAAGCCTTGCTTCAGTAGGAGCTCCTCTGTTCACAGGAGCTTTATTTCTCAGCAGTTACTACTCCCCTTCTTGAGGGCCCTGGGGAGAAAGGAAGGACTTACTGGTGTTCTTCCCTGTGAGGGAAGTGATGCTCAGTCGTCGAGCCGTAGTAGGGGATTTCTGTTGGGGTGGGGTCCGGCACTGCTTTCCCAGCTCTTCATCAGACGTGGAAGACACCAGCTCTCCAATGAGTATTCGCTCCAAACTGCCATCGTCAACGCCTTTTCCTAGCCATCGCCCACAGGGAAACCTGCCCCACACCCAGGACAAGCACAGGTCAGCCACACAGGTAGTCTAGCTTGACCTCAAAGCTAGAGGGACAGCTAGCACCCATAAACACTGCTAACAGGAAGGGAATACTTTGTAGTCAGAAACTTTTCACAAACCAGAATTCAGCAGGCAGCACCCCCTGCACTACAACTGATCATCCTTAGGAAAAGGGAAATAGGTAAAGCTTGCATGAAAGCACAGGACAACAAAAAGTGTTATACACGTATGTTATGGGCCACATCTTGATTTCTGCCAGGTTATTCTTCACTTGCAAGCACAACTGATATTCAGCCTTTACAAATATTGCAATGATTAACGATTAAATCCCTACATTTCTCCCACCCAGCTGAAGCTGTGACATCTCCTCACACTCAAACCTCACTTCACATTTTATTGTTCTACTGTTTGACCCCATCCACAGTCCTTAGGAAATCCATGCTCATGTCCATACTCCTAGTCCTTGTACCACATTCCCTCCTACTTTCTCTCATACACTGCGGCCAGACCTGAGCTCTGGAGCTCACGTCTCTGAATTATAGTTTTCCAAGTCCACATTTAGAAAAAAAATTAAGTCTGCTTAGCCAGATGTTGGTAAAACCAATGATGAATTAGCAGATCATTTAAACACAACAGGTATGTGCTCAATAGAAGACTAAACCTTTTATTTCCTTGTAATCCAAGTTTCTGTACATTTGTTGGAGTACTTAGACATCTGATTTTTTTAAAAAAATAAAAAGAAATCAAGGATTTGCCCTAAACTATCATTCCAGCTCTTGTGGTTTAAAGAACTCATTTGTGCACAATTTTACCACACTACTTTAAATCAAGAGATTTAATTATTAGACACAAACATAAGAATCACTTCAAAAGTATTCATACTGTCTGTCCTGTCTCAGAGAGAGGCAAAGAAAATCCTACATTCAAGTCTCATTTAACATTTATGAGATTATTTGACTTCATCTAGGGCTTTTGAAATGAGAGAACTGGGGGTAGGTGAGACCAACCCAACCCTATTGGGTACCCAATCAGCCCACACTGCTCCATCAACTGAGGAGAAGATTAATGTCTTCTTGCTTGCTCTAGATTTAACAAGTAGGAATTTCAGACAAACAAAATGAAAATTTGTTGCTTACTTGTACGTGTGTCCTGTTATTTCATTTCTGACCATGACACAATCAACCAGCCACTTGGCTAGTAGCCCTGAGTTGTCATGACCAATCTGAACGGTCGTCAGCTTCCCTAAATTCTGGCACTGAAACAAATAACAGTTTTTACTTAATTTAAAAAACAACAGACAACACACACTCCCACCACATGCACACATATAGTCTCAAATATATGTTTTTATTCAGTTTCCTTCGATTTATACAGCAAGTATTTTCAACCAAACATGCAGAGTGTTTTGAAAAGCAGAATAATTATTTTAAGACAGGAGAAAAGAAATACCTTGAAATAAAACTATTAAAAGCTTGTGAAGAGATTATATTATTTGTTGTGAGGACTCACTCTGAATATTTCTGAGAAGTGTTAATCACAAATTTCTGAGCTAAGGTGATAAAAAGGTGTGCTTTTGTTGAAGAAATAGATCTTCAGTACAAAGAGCTTTTCAAAAATGCATTTTGAGTATACAGACCTCCAGTTCACTCACTCTACACTACGAAGCAGTCCCTAGATCCTTTATTATTTTCAAAGATTGATTTGCTTATTGCCGGGCCAGACAAAAATCACTAACATGAGACTCAACCTCACAAAGTGACAGAAGGAGGAAAACAAGGGACTGCAAATTCCAATGCAACATGTAATTGTAGGTGGGGTTGACAGCAACATCTGTTAACGTCACCTAAACACTTCCCTTGAAAGACTTTGGTTTTCATTGCTTCTAATACTGCCAAACAAGCAGCTTGGGCTGACATTTTCCATAGTGGGTGGCTGCCCAAGTTGATATTTTTAGGAAAGCTTCAATCAAAGCAGTATTCCAGAACAGTGTCAGTATAGTCCTTAGAAATGTCTAAATATGTTATTTTGCTTGTTGGAAGCCGGTAAATCTTTTCTACGAACTATTAATATCTGAATGAAAGGTGGCCACTGTATCATGAAAATATCCTCTTGATCTGTCAAAGTCTACCTGTATTTGGCAAGAAGGGGTTCTTTTGCTATTGTTGTTGAAGATCAGTCTGCATATGCTCGACAGATGCAACTTCAATGTAGTAACAGATTTTCCTACAAAATCACTCCCTACTGGATATGGCACAACCTGGAGATACAGGAGCCTGACAGGGCTTTCCCTACAATTCCCACTACCAGGTGCTTTGGGGTGGCACCAAGCCAACTTGTGACTGATGGGTGGGAACAACAGGTAGTCAAATGCAAAGAGAAAACCACAATAAGCACAGAGAAGAGAGACCAATGGAGATGGCAGCTCTGCGGTTTGCTGGGGGTAGCACATGCAGCTGGGAAGTTGAAGAGCTCAAGGGTTAGGCTGGCTGGTTGGAAGGAAAGCAGCCATGCTGGGCAAGGAATTGGAGCTGGAGGAGAAGAAATTTGAGACTGGCCAGAGGTAGAAAGGGACTTGGGTGGTAAGGGGGAAGACAGATTGCAAGAAGTGAGAAGAAACTTAGAAGGGAAATGAGGAGTTGGAAATGAGCCCTGAAAAGGAAAATTAGGTAAGGAGATGTGGAAGGGAATGAGATGTAGAAACAGACAGGCTAGGTGAGAAGAGGAGCTCTGGGCTGGGACAGGGACAGCAGTGAAGCATGTGGTTATAAGTGGTACCTGCTTACAGGAAACTTTCATCTAACACAGGTAGGCAGCACTGTTTTCCTGTGTATATTTGAATGTACAGTGACCTTGAAAACCTGGTCAGAATCTAAAATGCTGTAATCTTAAGACAATTAACCCTCACCAAATTAATATTTATTTAGAAGCATTTTTCAAATTGAAACATAAAATGCAAAGAGCATGTACTCACTTCAAATGTCATTTCCAGGTGGTTTTTAGGAATCTGCATTATGCCTGTATCTCCTAGTTCTCCTGATACACAGATCCATGGGTTTGATGTCGTTATTGCATTGCTTAGTTTTTTGATTGGAATTATTACTGACCTATACGGGATCACTAAGAATGGGGAGGGGAAAAAATAAGTTAGTCTTGACTTTTCCCATCCCCCCTTAACAGTAAACGCAATTTCTGGAGTAAACCACGCCTCTCCCTTGAAGTTAAGAGTTCTTGTCCCATGTCTCAGCAGCCCAACAAGGAGCACTCCCCCTCTGGTCTCCTTATCGAGGGTGAGACAAACCTGCAGACTTTGCNCCAACAAGGAGCACTCCCCCTCTGCTCTCCTTATCGAGGGATAAGGCGCTGCAGCGGCAGAGACTTTCCTCCCACGGGGAAGTCACAGCAGCCCCCCAGCTCCCGCCCGCCAGAAACCAGAAGTGGCTCCGCAGCGCAGCTTTTGGGGAGCTTCCACCCGCATTCATCGCTGCCAGCACCTTCTGCAGCCGCTCTCGGTTCAGCGAGGGACTCGCTGCAGCCTGTCCACGGGCGGCAGCGGGCAGTGGTGCCGCACGGTGGCGCTACAGCCCCGCGGCAGCCCCGGCCGCCTCCTTGCCGCAGCGCCGAACCAGCGCTAGGACGAGGAAAGGGATCATAAAACCCGTGTCTGCGGCAAGGCACGGCCACCCCCCCGCCAGGGTGAAAGGATAAAGGGGGCACACGGGAGGCTAGAAGAGAGAAGGGAATGTCAGAAATGTTGGCATGGCTGGGAATGGCACAGCCAAAGCCTCCAGTTCGATGTGTTGCTGGGGACATCCCCTCATTTTAAAAAAAATTATTATTGTTACTGTCATCATTATAATTTGCTTTTCAATTTGCACCACCCATACCTGCTTAAGACAAGACACCCACCCCAATTTGGATTTGGTTCCTGCAGGCTATTACTACAAGACTCCCTCGCCTTATGGTGTTTCACAAGCTGCCTTTTTGCCTGTGTAAGATAAGCCTGCCTTTTTACTTCTTGTGTGCCGTACAATGATATTGCACTTTAAAATAAAAAATACCCTCGAATTTGAAGCTGCCAAGCTGGATGCCCTGCAGAAACAAGGTAATCAGAGATGACTAAATCTCTTTGCACTGTGCTAGTTCTGAGGCGATTTATTGCTTGAAGAAGAGAAAAAGTAGAATAAGTGCCTGTTTTGACAGCCACATAAAACTTGCTTCACTTCACTCTGAACAGGCAGGGAAATGAAGACTAAGGGCTGCCAAGGTGAATCCAAATAATTAGGTCATCTCACAGGAGTCCTGCCTTCTCTGCACTGCCCAGTGCTGGAGAGACAAAGATTCATTTTCAGATTTTGATCCAATCTCTGCTCTCCTTCTTAAACGAGACAGAATCCTTTTGGCATTTAAGGAGAGACAAAAAGAGATTTAAAATATATAGCAGAGCACAAAGTGCCTTGTATTTCATCCTCCAAGACTTCCCTCTCCTCCTCAGTCTGCAGAGGGCAGGCTGTTAGGGTGCAGACTTAGTGAAGGCCAGAAAGAAGCATTAGAGGACTTGTCTGGGAGGGAAGATGAAAGAGAGTATCCAACTGGGTGAGGAAAATCAAGTGCTTCAACGGCACTCTCTGCTGATTACTCTCCTTTGTGCAATACTCTTATGCAGAGCACTCCCATACAACCTTGGCTCTCCAGCTGGTTTCCCAGAGCAACACCCAGCACCCATGAGCCCAGCAGCAACAGCCAAGGTTTTCAGATAAGGGATCAGCTACTCAGGCACCAGCAACACAACATCGCCTCTTACAAATCATGACAGCAACTGATTTTTATTCGGGGGGAAAAAAATTGATTCTCCAACTCACTGATTGTGGTGAAGACGCTTGTGAAGCAGAAGTAATCCACAGCGTTGAGTGAGAGCAGGTGATACAGAAATTGTTCCCGTTCTTCTTCACAGCGCAGGAAAGCGTAACGCTTGTAAAGTTTCCTGGTAGAAACAACATGCATTGATTTTTTGTTGTTGCAAAACCACCATGTATCTGAAAAGGTGTTTGAATCTCAGAACACCAAATGAAGAGTTGATCCTAATGGGTGGTATGAAAAGTGAGATTCCCCAGCTAACACAAGCTCCTAGAAACCCATGAGAGGTGTTTACCTCTATGCTACACATGCGTTCTACAGATCTCTCTTGGCTCCAAGCTACTATAGCAAGGCTACAGAGTTCATCTCATTAAAGGAGCAGTTTTGGTTTTGCTGCCAAACACAGATGCAAACTAACACTACTCCCAACAGCGGACCTGAACCAACATACAGCAACTTCATTTCTTCCCCATATCTTCCCAGTGTGGAATAGTCTTGTCTAATAATCCTCCTCCTTCTCCATATTCCAACAGGGAAAACCAAGCAGAAGGCACCAAACCAGGGAAGGTGCCAAGCAGCAGCAGGGGCTCTCCTGACATATTTTCAGTTCAGGGAACCAAGTATGAATCACCAACTGCACAACGCAGCGCAAAGGCACTCCAGGAGTTAACCTGGCCCCACACTGAGAAAGTGCAGAGCTTATGACACTGCCTGTAGTCTGAAGGCAGCAGACTCCCTGTCCTGGGTTAAGCAGAAACAGAGTTAACTTTCTTCATGATAGCTAGCAAGAGGCTGTGTTTTGGATTTATGCTCAGAAGAAAGCTGATGTTCTGTGCTGCTGCCAAGGTCAGATACTTTCACCCTCCCTGCAGACAGGGTGGGGGGGCTGGGAGGGCACAGCCCCAGCTACTAGCCCA
>VZTO01022011.1:632-46980 GCA_013400615.1 Syrrhaptes paradoxus | reverse complement strand
AAAATTGGGATACACATTTAGCAAAAGCCACTTGGCTAGTCAACACTAGAGGATCTGCCAATAGGGCTGGTCCTGCCCAGTCAGAACCTTTACGTACTACCCCTTTAATTCTCTCCCCTATCCTCGGATGGGGCGGGAATTGTGTGAGCGGATGTGTGTGGTTTGGCCCCTAGCCAAGGGCTAACCCATCACACTCCCAAAAAGCTGTTGAGGTAGATGTAGATGAAACTTCAGGAAAAGACAGGTCTGCCACCATGCCTTTAGCTTATCACCCAAGAGGTGACTGTCTCCAGATACTCCTCTTTCTTTGCATTAGCAGATTATTTGGTAGCTTCCAGCATAAATCTTTTGCATAATTCATCACAGAGCCAGAACTGCATGCAATAGCAAGGATGTTTTCATAAGGTTTGTTTTTTTTTTTTTCTAAATACAATACTTTGAGAAAATGAAGTCAGGGAACATCTACACAGGCAGATCCTTAAGTACCTGTGCCTGCAAAAGGAGGCAAAGCTGAGGGAGCTGCTAAGCAGCTGGGATGGATGGCCTCTAACTCTGCTCATCGGCAGTCATTCCATCACTTCTAGCTGGAAACCAAAAGGATGCCTGGCTGCACCGCGAGCCTGCAGGGCACCTTGACATACCACTGAAGGAGATGTGAAAACAAAGCTTTGAGAAAAAGAGCCAGCTTACTTGGCAAGTGCCTGGTTCGAAAGCAGCTGCTTCAGGTGCTGAGACAAAAGCTTCTTCTCCAGAGAAAGCCGTATCCAGGCTCGGGCTCGTCCCACATCAGTCTTTATCTCACTCATGTTCTGAACATGCCTGAAATGGGTGGTGAAAAAAAAACAACAATACATGAATCATAAAAATCCGACATGCTTCAAATAGCAACATCCAGTGTGATGCAGCAGCTGAATTGGAAAATGTCTCCTGACATCATTTCTAGATAAAAAGACCTCCCGCAGAGCCCCACAGAGCCCTGCACTCTGCCACTGAGACCCCTGGCAGCCCCAGGCTGGCTGAGAACATGGGGCAGCTGCCCTTCCCATGCAGAACAGGTTTCAACCCAGGTGCACTACAGCCCGTATCAGCTGCTCTGTGTCATGGCATCTGCTTGGCCAAGGTGACCAGGGGTAGATTTGCTCATCCCTGCATTGCCTGAGGTAGATGTCCTCATGGACACCATTAACACTTAAAAAACAGCAGCCACCTTTTGAGACCCAGTTACATCACAGTCACTTCCTCAAGCTGCTGACACCAACAGGTATGTCTGGGAGGGCAGAGGACAATACACATCGTAGAAGTCTCCAAACTACATGCTACTCTGGAGGCCCTAAACAAACCCCTTGATGGCAGCAGCAATGGGAAATCTGAGTAGAAGAAGATTGCTGGGGCAAAACCAGCAACAGTCACAAGCAGAATCACGTTTTCAAGGATATAAGAGGCCCTCGTGTTAGAAATGATCTGAACTGCCCTCCATATGCTTGGTCTGTAGGAAAGCAGAACTGTTTCATAGGGGCTTTTTTTCCTATGGTTTTGCTTTTCTTTTTTTAAACTTCCCATATTTCAGTTTGGAAAATGCCAGAAAACCCTAGTTTTAGAGCACAGGGAGGTTTAGAAGAGGAAGTGAACTCTCATGGCAGGGCAAAGCTCCTTCCAAAAACCCCCCACCTTGGTTAAATAAACAGCAAGAAAAATGAGTAACAGTTTCCAGCAGGGGAACTAAAAGGCTGCAATTTCCTAATTTGCACACAGTTTGCATGTTAAGTGCACAGGCAATTCAGGCTTCCAAAACCCTGTGGTAGGCTCAAAGTATCATCAGCTGACTCTGAACTGATCCCTGTTGCCATTTACAGCTCCTTGAAGGCCCTCCACACATTGCTGAGTGTTAGGGGATGCAGCAATATTTACTCCAAAGAAAATCCAACAAAGTCATGCTGTGACTGATGCTTTTTACATTGACTACTACAGTCTCACTGTCTAGTGCTTTCCCCCATCTGTTATACCCCAGTGCATGCTTTGCGTTATATTTAGACTCTGCATTATCTGAGAAAAATACTTTCTTGGTTATAGAGCTTCTAACATAACAGGATGAGAGCCTTAAGGGTAAATTTGCAGAGTACAAATTCGTGCCGTCCAGAAATAGGTGTTCACTCTGTACAGATGGGGTGGACACCAGACAGCTCAGCAGCACTGTTCTTTGCCAGGCAAACCTACTGGAAATCTCAAAATACACCTCTACCTTTGCAATCTAAGCTGAGCTGTCTGTATCACATGGCTGTGTGCTGTATGTATGCATCTCAAGCACCATCAGAAAGAAACAATCGATAGGAGTAATGATAGCTTGTCAGTGGCAAAACCTCGGCTACTTAAAATGCCTTTTAACAAAAAAAAAAAAGGAAAAAAGGAAAAAAAGAAAAAATATATATTTAGAGACATACAAGTCCCTGCCCTTTACAAGCAAGCTCAGCAGCCTCCCTCTGTCAGCAGTGATGCCTATCAGCTGAATCACTGCCGAAAGCCTTGCTCCTGGCACTGGAAAGCCTTTCTTGGCTCAGTGTGGCAGCCAGCGTTAGACCTTTCAGCCCTGACAGCTGGGCACGTGGACCTGGAGTCCTTGAGAAAAAGGATGCCTGCAACGCTCAACTACATAGTGTTGAGACACTCTCCTCAGACATTGCAAGTCTTTTGAGATGGGAAGATCAAAGCACAGACTACCATCTCCCTCCCTCCCCTTCTCCCCCAGTGGTTGGCTTGAATTACATCTAATATGAAACACTGAGTAGAATATGTTATTTCACTATGAGAAGATTCAAGTACAGATGGACTCAATCTTATTCCATGCATGCTCTGTATCTCTTCATTACCTGTTTCTGGTTCAGACCAGATTGGCCTTAATTATGCATTTGGGAAAAAATAAGGATCTGCAACCACGCAGCTTACCAGAAACATTAAAAAGATTCAGTAATCAGTTTTGGTGTCAGCAAATGCAGAGTGTCACAGAACAGAGCATTCAGGAACTCAAATTCATTTCACTCTCAGTTGTGAGAGTCTGAACAGCTCTATTTTTATTGATGACCTAAGTGTAAGCACTGTATGCTCACCACCACACAGCAAACTCTTCTTGTCAGAGCAGTGAAGAGCAATTTCAATGCAACTCCCTAGGCTGGGATTCACTTTTATTGGGAAAATCTATTTTCCCAGTCAAATCTAAGCCTGGGGTATGGTGAGACATACCCTCTGCAAACAGCTGTGCTGACAGAAGAGGTTACAACTGCTCAGCATCGCCATACCCCCGAGGATGGTGTGTATGCTCCCCAGTCCCAGTGCAGACAGAAATGAGCCATACTAGCTCGTACCATGTAGGCAGCAGGTCTTTGACAAGCCAGCTTCTTTTGACTGCAGCAGGTTAAGCATCACCACTGTGGGTGCCCCAGCACCTGGGACTTGCATCCTCCCCTGCGAGCTCCTCTCAGGAGGGGAGGCATGATGTGGGCATGAAAGCAAGTGCTGATAGCAAGGAAGGGCTTGCCCGAAAGGGAAAGGACACGAAACTTGAGGCCAGATGGACCAAAGGTTTCAGGGAGTTGCCTTGGTGCTGACTGGTCCAGCTGGATGCACAGCGATGTGCCTGAGGGGTGAGGCCCCACGGGAGGCAGGCTGCATCAGGAGTCTGCTGGGGAGCTGGAAGAGGACTGAGAGAGATGCTGCATATCCTTGCCTGAGGAAAAGGCTGAAGAGCGAACCCCCAAACACACTTGCGCAGAGACTCTCCGCCCAGAGAACCAAAATAAACAGCATCTTCCTTACCATGTCTAAGATGACTGGCTTTATGAGGGAGGCAGAAGACGTACAATGTACAACGTTACCTGTAGCACAGGCTCATTGCATATTCAGAGCCTGACTGTGATTCAACTCTGCTTTTGAGCTGTTCACATAACCTTGAATGAGCCATCAAAACCAAGCTGTGCTTAAGGCAATGCTTAATTCTCTAGCCATTAGTTCAGTTAGCACCGCAGCCCTGGCAATTTAACAATTACCCATCCTAACTTCACCATAAATTTGTGTGCACAAGTAAATATCAAGCAGCATTTCTTCCAAACAGGAGAAAGTATGCCACGTGATTATGGATGACAAATTCAACTCATCATCTGTCCAGCACATTCTATGACCAGACATGTTTGTAGACAATCATGAACAGCCAAGTTATTACAAAAGGTAGTGTTCTGCTTCTTTACTTTTCCTCTGAAAAAGCAGTGGAAACAGTCATGATTCAAAGCCAGAGAGCTCAGATCTGTGCTGGGCTTCCACTACTCAAACGGAAGATTGTGGAAGACGAAACCCATGCATGCAGCAGCGAGAGGACACAGCCTCCTCTGTTGGCAATCCTTTCCCAGCATGCGAGTTTCCGCTCCAGATCCTCCATCCTTTCCTCAGACTGATCTCCTACATGCCCATCAGCCTCACAGGACTGAATTAAGTAAATAGCTGCTCTGTCCCATGAGAGGGATGCTAAAATGACAGGCCCATGTTCAAAATTACCTGTTGGCATTATACACCTAATTACACCATATATATTCTCCTTCCCACTTTCACATCATTTTAACCCTTCATGACACGTCATATTTTTCAAAATCAGAGTGCAAGACTCAAACTGCATTGCATCAAACAAAAAGGTTGCACACTGCAGATGGGAAGTACCGTCATTTTCTTTCAGAAAAATCTGACTAATCTATGTGATCTCACATCAGAAAAAAAATCTGTGATAACACACACAGTAAAAAATCACATCACTGTAATAATGTTTTTGCAAGCTAACTACAATTAATCTCTTTTTTATCATAAGATTTTTCTTGCCATATTTTTACGTGAAGGAAGAGCATGGTATTACAAGAAACAACACTCATGTTGCCTCACATTAAATCGCTAGCAATTGCTATCAGCTCTTTACAGATAAGCATTGTTACATTACTCCTCCCCTCTTTTCACGGTACTGTTACCCCACTGCAATCCTTAGCCATGGCAAGTGAAGTGTCAAAACAGTGGCCTGACCTGGCAGTGACTTGATCAAGGAGATGCCCTGAAGAACTTCTGCCTGGTGCTGTCACATCAGCCTCCACTCTCTAATCTTTCTATTTCCCAACCAACACTGCTTAGAAAGCTCTCTGGATCCAGGCTGTGGTCTCCTACAGAGAACCTGCCCTTCACATTCCAGTTTTAAACTCATTCAAATACTAGGTTTGATTACACTTCTAAATTTGCACTTTTATTACTATTTGCCATAAAATGCTAATTGAAAAGAAAGAATATTACTCAGGCATTGCAAGCAGTTTTGGTTTCTTTTTTTGTCTGTTTTATCTATCAACTGTACTTGCTTAGTCAGTAATTTTAAAGAAATAAAAATAAACAAACTCAAACTACCAAGGAATTCAAAAAATCTGCTGTTACTTGTAGAAGTTGGCTTTATCGCTAGAAGAACCCTCCCGGGAAAACAAAAACTCCAGTAAAACGTATGTGTTTTTCATTGTCTTTTAGCTAAAATAAATCAAGTAAACATACAAAAAAAATTTATAAAACAAAAAGGTAACACTTCATAGATTTGAGCACGGGCTAATGTTTGACTCTCCTTAGCCTACATAAACTCAGAGCCAGTGAGGATCTTTACCTTATGCTACACAATTAAACCCACAACTAATGCTTTAGGAAACAAATTGTGTACCTCATATCTTGTATCAGAGAAACCCTCAAAGTAGGCAGAGTAATTCCCGTATCTGACTTTCGTCTTTCTGTTCCAACAGCAACTACAGTGGAAAAAAATGTTAAGTTAATACAAAATTACAGTAATGGTCTGCAATGCATTTGTTTTACATACAGCTGAAAACAATCTGGTAACTGCAATGTTTCTGTGCATTATCATTAACTCTACCCTGGAAATGTAGAAACAGACAAAATGAAAATTGCTTAATATATTACCTGTTCCTTCCTTAATCCAGCACTGAACTCAAAGATATAGCTTCCTTTTTCATATGTGAAATATATTAACATGAAAATGTATGATGATGAGTTTTATTAGTAATATGTTTTTATGGAAAGCTCACAACTGAGAAGGACATGATAAAATTAAGCTACAGTAGCATATTCGATACTAAGAATGCCATGCACTTCTGTGCTCTGCTACTCTGATCAAACTGCTTTGTGGTGATACATTTTGCTTTCAGGAATTTGTGCCTGCCAGCCAGATTGCTCATTGCATTACTCATTGAAGCTCATTAAAAAGTCTTTTCATGAGCAAGACTAGTTTGTCCATAGATGTGTCTTTGAGGACTGATCATATGAGTTCCCAACTGCAGGATTTGGAAGATTGCAGAGTCTTTGGAAGATGACCCACTAAACTTCAGAGACTTTTAGTACCATAACCCAGCAGCAGCCTGTAGGCAGAGACATCTCAAGGTCATCAGAAAACCAACCTCTCTCACAACACAGAAGCAACTCAGTGATTGCAAAGGGCCAAACCAAAGCACAAACTGAGCACCTAGACTGACGGATAGAGATTAATTACACAACTTCTGAATTGTACGGTCCATCAGTATAAATATTTATTGAACATGGAGTTATTCACATTGGGATTTGAGAGGCATATTTATGCCCACTGGAAGAAAAATGTCAGCTGTCTCAACCACAGCTCCACACCTTCAGCTACTTCAGAAATCATCTCTTGCGGATAAAGTGCTTTTCACACTTCACTCCACGCTGACTAAAAGGGAATGAAGGCATCAAACAGAAATAGTTATTTTCTAGACGGGGATAATAAGTATGTTCATTTCCCTTCAATGATGTCAATCTATTTTGCCCAGATATCAAG
The DNA here is from genome assembly GCA_013400615.1 of Syrrhaptes paradoxus. Lineage (NCBI taxonomy): Eukaryota > Metazoa > Chordata > Aves > Pterocliformes > Pteroclidae > Syrrhaptes > Syrrhaptes paradoxus. Next base: position 40,121 of record VZTO01022011.1, on the reverse strand, counting down.
GCGTATTCATGATGATTACGAAAGGTCTCAAAATGTAAATGTGATATTAGCAAACAAATACACTGAAAATCCCGCATGGGTTTTGTGTGGTTACACTGTTCCTCCCAGGCCTGAGCTCATTTGCTGTGATGGACCCTCCATGGAGTCAACTGCTGAGCACTCACCTGGGGACTCTGCAGTATGCTCTTGCTTCTCTTCTCTCTCCTGGTACTGAAGTAAATGGGACCACAAAGCAGATTTCCCCTGAAAATTGAATACGTAGTATGCAGCTTTAAATAAATGAGGCAAAACAAAAGAGGCCAGTGAACATGTCAAAATAATGGGATGGCATTCCAGTGTGCCAAAAGTTCAGTGGTGAGAGTCAATCCTTCTCTCTTGGGCCATGATCTCAGGAAGAGGAGAGGACCATCTCACTGACCTAGCAGTCACACTGTCCCCCTTGTTTCTTTGTCCTCTCCCTGGGCTTCCCTTTTGAAGGTTGAAAGTGAAGCAACCAAACATCTGTTGGACAACATCATTGCAATTTCCAGAGATACAGCTCAAAAAAATCCCAACAAACAAACAAAACCCACAAAAAAACCCCAAGACTCCACAAGATATGAACCAGGGACTCTGATCCCAAAGATACCTCCCACTTAACATTCTAAAGACACCACTGAGTAGCCACTTAAAAGGTAGAGATGGCATTCAGTATTTTCTAGAGTACTGGATGCACAAAGTCCTTAGTTTCCAGTTACCAACCTGCTTGACCTGCAGACCATGGCTCCAGATTCTTTCTAGCAGATCACAGAGACTAGCAATCAACGTATTTTCCTCCAGACCTGTTATGTTGGCTTCTCCATGTCCCAGCTCGACTGCTTCATGGCCCATCTTCTCTACTAACATACGTTTAGTCTTTAAAAAAAAAATCCCCAAGGGTTTCTAAGAATGTTATTCGACAAGGGACAGCAATTATAGCAGAGTTTACTTAAGTAAACACATATAATTTAGAGACCATCGCTAATGGTCTGACCAGAGAAACTTGAAATCTCTTTACAGAGATTGTAAATTAAAAAGAATAACTTTTAAAAGTTTGCATGATTACTCCATACTGTCCTATTTCTATAACCTTTATCTATTGCCCTATTCCTACACCATTGATCTATTACTGATCAGTATTGAAATAAAAAAGTACAGCGCTTGATAAATTTTTGGTCTTACTCAGTATCTGTTTTTCTTTTTGGTACAGCTACTAAAGTTTAAAACTCAGGTAATACACTATACCACCGACTGCAACTGACAAAAATAAAATCTATTTCCATGGCTATAAAAGCTTCTTTAATATTAGAAACTGCTGTACTTCATTTGCTCTGCATAAACAACATGCCCAACAGTCGCACATGTTGAATGCTTCCTTTTTTGGCAGTGGGTCTTCAGCTCATTCTGTTTAGGCTACATTTACATCTGAACAATTAAAGGAACTCTTCCCTAAGATGTCTGATCATGCTAATTCTCCTTCCTGTCCTTTTCACTTGTTTCACCAACTTTGACTTCATAAACAGAAGAGTAATAATACATTCCTTTCTTTCCTAGCAGTTGAAAAATACAACACTAAAGGGACATCCACCCGGCAATAGCCTGGTATGTGACAGACCAGTGCCATTCCAGCTGTGAAAGACTTTGAGAACACCATCTACAATGCTATTTAGGTTCAGTATAAGCAAGAGCAGAGCAGGCAGCGGGAATGGGGGAGGACCTACCTTCATGCGACATTCCTTCAGTAACCCTTCCACAAATTTGCAGTTGGTCTGCGCAATCACAGCTGGAGAGAGGTCTGAGAGTTTGGGCTGCCTTAGATTTTTTCCTAAACTCCTTGCCTCCTGCATGTATTTCTAAAAATAAACAGAATAATTTTAGATATTACAAGTCAGAGGGATTCTCCTTATCCTAATCCTAGGCAAGCAAACGCTGGTGAAAAGGAATGACTTAGTGTTAATCTAGGAATAACATCATGACTTGTCTGATGCTCAGTCTGGAGAAGTGGAACGCTCCATTTTGGCAACAGAAAAAAGCAAGATATTTTCCTGTGTGAAACTGAAACAGTCAACATTAGCTAGTGAACTGTGCTGTTAGCCACTAGCATGAAGTTAGCCACAGCAAGTGAAGAAAAACGCGATACCTTCATTCAGCGATAAAGTAAAAATATAATGTAAAGTTTCCTTCCATTGTTACTTGATTCTCAGTTTTAAAATACAAAAAGATCAAAAGCCATTTGTCTAATTTGTGACCGGACTATACATTAATTGAAAAAAATCCTTTGAAAATAAAATGCAAGAAGCAGAAATACACTCAGCGAAGGAGAAAGATTTCATCCATTACTTTTCAACTGGATAGCTTATGTGCGAAAAATCAGACATGATTTTGTTCTCAATTAACTTCTTAATTACAAATGAAGCTTGTTTTAAACAAAACTGACATTTAGGATCATTCATATTTTTACTGTGGGGTGGTAATGGGCAAAACTGGCATGCTTTTTAAAAAAAGGATCCAAGCTAGAGTAAAATATTTTTAAACCTTTTCTGCTGCCTTATTGTTCAGGGCTTTTTTAATTGTTTGTTTTTTTGTTAAGCAAAAAAACCCAAACCAATCAACAGTCTCATCTGCCCCAACACCAGTGAGAAGGCTAAAAGCTGAGCAAAGCTAAGAAGTTGGCCACACTTAGGTGTGCCAACAAGAAGCCTATCAAAAAGTTTCCCAGGCATTATTCATAAAAGTTTAAAAGAGTAAAATAATAGAATGTTGCCAAATAAAAGTCTTGAAGCACAGCGCTCATAGCCTGGTGTGGGAATGCTCCATTTCTATAGTATGTTTTTATCCAGTTAATGCTGTCTCTTTGGCAGACAGTATGTGACAACAACTGCTCTTCTTCTGAGATGGGCAGATCACACTCCTTCAGTGACTTAGCACTGCTGCTGGCTGGGTTTTCTGGAGAACTGAGAGGACACTGTGGCTGATGTATTCTCAGAGCTTTCTATTTGGGAGCAAAATCAAAATCCAAACACACTTAAGTTAATTGAAATTGCTCACTTTATTTTCTTTTCTTTTTTCTTTTTTTTTTTTTTTCTGGTAATGGGGAGGTATAGTTTTTCCTGTCACATTTGAATTTTTTCAATACAAAATTCAGACATGAACCACTTAACATCAGTCCCACAGGTCAGACAAAAGCATCGGGTTCTGCCACGGAAAGCTGTGTTCAACAAAAGTGCTCAGCTAGGTAATTACAATTTCACTGATACTGTAAGGACTTAAAAATAGTTGAAAAACTTAATGTGAAATAAAAAAAAAGTCACAGATGATGAAAGTGTGTTGTTCAGCAAGCAATCTCACGAGTGACTTCCATCTAACTCAGTGCAAAAATTAGCAGCTGAAACAGTGAAAAAGTAATATGGGGAATATATAATTAGGAAATCTAATATTTATTTTTAAATGTAAAGGGATAAATAAAATGCAAAATGTGGTTATAGACGGAAGAGTACAAAACATAGATAAACTTAATTTATTAATTTTACGTCTTGTTATTATACTAAAATAGAAAATTAACAACTCTTGTAAGTTCAAGAGAATAAGGGTTGGATAGAAGATCCAATTGATGGCCCTTTGCCTGTTCATCAGCATCCACACATCGCCACCCTCTTCCACACTAGAATGTGATGATCCAGCAGTCAGAAAGCAATGTTTTTTGAAGTTGACACCCTGAGCTGAATTGCCAGGCAAGCAACACAGGAAAAAACAAAGCAAAATAAATTTATCATCTTTCGTCTTTGGAGCCGTCACGTTTGCCAGGGAGCTGGCATGGAAGCCTAGAGCTGATTTCCAGCTACTTTTCCGATTATAACCACACTTCCAAGCGCTACAGGGACATGCTCATACTCTACGAGAAAGGGAGAGGTTTGAAACTCAGCAAAGACAGTGATTCCTCACACTAACATCTCAAAAGCAGCTTTCAACAAGAAAAACTAAAACATACCAGGCAGCATTCAGAGAAGGATTTTTTAGGAGGCCGTGCAGGAGGGGGTGGTCCCTGATCCCACTCCCAGAAGGCCATTGAGTTCTGACGAAGCAAAAGCTCCTCCGATGGCTAAGAGGAGGCAGATGCCCCAATGGCAGAATAGCCAGAAAGAAAGAGAAGACAAAGCAAAAGAAGCATGCATATGATCCACAGCCAAAAAAAAAAAAAAAAAGAAGAAAGTAAATATATGACAAAGTACTGAAAAGACTATGCTGAGAAATACACGAGGCAGTGTTTAAAATATACTTGCAAAGCCACATTAGCAAAAATAGCAACAAACATGTATAAATGCTGTTTTGCTGTGTTTCCATGAAACATTGTTCGAAGCTGCAGTTCAAGAGTCTACTCATCTGTTTGGGTTCTTTTGGAGAGTAAGTGCCAATGCAGGCCAACATTATTCAGCAAAATTTACCACAAAACAGCATGAATGTTTTATTTTCGCTTTTGACATACAAAAGAAGCACACAGACATCAATGGAAAAATATGGCAGAAAATATTTAATGAAGGATGAGAAACTGAAAATATGGGAAAGAAATGTGTGTATGGGACTGACATTTACAAGATGCATGGGAGTTTCCAAGCTTTAGGCATAAAAAGGCCCCAAGGTCTTAACCTTTCAAACAGGCTTATTCATGTCAGGAATCTATGTAAGAGAGAGAAAAAAAATTCCTTTAAAAAAGAAAAAAGTCCTGCCTCATTCGCCTCTACAGCACTGACATTTATTCAAGGACTTGACTTTTGCAGAGTCCTTCACCCTGGCAGCTGTACCCAGACGAGCACCAGGGCTCTGCTTTCTGCATGCGGTTACATGACTGGGGCCTATATTAGCAAATGAACAATTTTCCTGGTGACAAAGGGGCTATCTTATTCCAAAATAATAAAAGCACTTTATTTCTGTTGTGTGCTTTGAAGTTGTACAACATGTTCAGGCATCTGTGACAAGCAGCATCTACATGAAACAGCTGCAGAGATTCACACAAACCCTACAGTAGCAACAAAACTGCCCAAATTAACAGCACATCACTTGTCTAAATCACATCTCCTGGATCACAAGGCTCATGCTGCCCGCAGATGATGCCACCTACCTCTCTCAAATCGTTATCCAGCCCGATGTGCTCCGAGTGCTGCCGCAGGCGGTCCTTCCTCCGCTGTGTGGTTGTGCTGCGACTGGCCCAGCGGCTGGAGAGTCAGAGAGAGGAAAGACACACTTGAGTAGAAATATCAGGAGAGAAAGCCTGAGTCAGGAGCCAGAGGACATCCGAGAGGTCTGCAGCATCAAAAGCCAAAGCACAATGTTGGATGTTGCAGTAGGTGCAGGTGCAAGCTGGCGCCTGACTTCCTCATGGGAAACCACCTGGCAGGTGCCAGGCCAGCATGCACCCAAGGGATGAAAGCCCTGATGGAAACATGCCCACTGCCTGAGAGGGCCTCCAGTGAGAGTTCCAGTGTTACCCAAAACACAGGTCACCACCTGATAAATCACTGTACTTAGCTGTTTAGCAAACACCGTCGTGTTGTTACTTAGCAAATGATACTAGCGATGTGTTGTTACTTAGCAAACACTGTTGTTTGCTGCATTTGCTGAATTTGGTAAAAATGGTGTCTGTAGGCACAAACAAAATACAGTGATGTATTTTAAGTATCAGCTTCTGAAGTTTTGCTCTTTTGTGAGAGTTAATACTTCTCCTTTCTCCACTTTCTGTGGTACTTCCAGGAATTATTTCAGAGAAGCCCATCATTGCGATAGTAACCACTGTGATATTGAGTGCACCTGTGTTTAAAGGTTATAAACAATAATGACTTCCCAGGATTAATCATGTTGCTATCTTCACCATATCTTTTTTTTTGCACCCGGTTTCTAAATACCACAGAAAGCCTGTACTTTTTGCTACATGTTCATGTATGTCTACTTGAATTTCTTCTTCATTTGAAGCTGTTGCCTGAAAGCAGCCACTTGGTAACCAGGTTTGAAACTGAGCAACCTTAGAGCTCCCAAGTGTCCAAACTCCTTTAAGCCAGATACTATAACAAAACACAAAAAAAAGATAACTTAGTCCCAAGGAATTTCTAGTCTCATTTGAGCGTTTCTAATAATACCATAGCCTTCTGTCAAATCCTTGAAAACAAAAATGCTCAAATGGTGCAGAGAATAAACAAGTTACATTAAAGAAAGCTGAAATAACACTGTATAAAGCAACCTATCAAGCATTAAAAATAAGTATCTTAACACCCATGAAGGCTACATCTTCAAAATGATATTAATTACTGTGGTTGTATTTATTAAAATTACAAATATCTTTCAAATATAGTGTTAAAAAAAAAAAGCTTGTAAGTGTTTAGCTTTTTAGTAGCCTCATGAAGTCCAGTGCCTGGTAGGATGTATGAGTAAGGCTCTACCTATAGGATGAAACAGCCTCACAGAATTTGAAGGGCTAACCTAAAACTGGAAGAGAAAACCCATCACAAAAACAACATGCTCCCCACCCTCAGTGCTTGAGTCAAAGGGACCCTCCAAAACCTGTCTCCATCCTGGCCTCTCTACTCCAGACTGAAGTGTCCATGCTGGACACCATGCCAGAGGACTGCTGTGAGATGGCTTTTTCTACAGGAGCTGTGATCAACAGGCAGAGCCCTTGGGGATCTGAGTTCTCTGCCTTTGACAGATCTATACAGAGGGAAACATAGAGATGCTCACATCAAAGACAGAGGTGTGTACTTGGTGAGCCCCCCCACAGGTGGTGCTGGTGAAGACAGCAGTCCCCAGATCCCAAACCCATCTGTTTCCGTGCACACCTCAAACACAGGAGCATATTCAAATAGGAGCTGGGATCTGAACTATTGGGGCAAGGAGTTTCAGCTGGCGACACTTAGGCAGATGCATGCCAAGACATCAGGGATGGGCAGGGAGGGCAACCTGACCCCAGAGAAGTGCAGGGATATGACCCCTGGTAACCAAAACCTCCTATTTCCAGAGAGAAAGACTTTGCGTAGATGTACCTAACTATTTCCACCAATTCCTTCAGTAAGGCAAGCGAAGACCAAATTTTGGCTAACTGCACGGGTAAAAGGGCGAAAAAACTCACAGGAAAAATTGTTTTTATAGCAAAATTGAAGTCCATTCTGACTTAGGGGCACGGGTAAGAAACTGACACGACAAAAAACAAAAAAAAATTGAATTTATTAACTATTTACATCAAGAAGCAAGATACTGAGAGAGAGATACTACATCTTAGATCTTAGAAAGGCACTTCTCCCCCACCCCTCCCTTCTTCCCAAGGCCCAAAGGCTTTGTTCTGTACCTTCTCCCCCCCAGCGGTGCAGGGGGGCACGGAATGGGGGCTGCAGTCAGTCCGCCGCTCCTTCCTCCTCAGGAGAGGGCTTCTCACAGTCTTTCCTGGCTGCAGCGTTGGGTCCCTTCTCATGGGAGAGTCCTTCTCAAACTGCTCCGGTGTGAGTCCTTTTCCACACAGGGACACAGTCCGCCGACAACTGCTCGGCTCCAGCAAGGGCTTCTCCAAAATTCCTACATGGGGTCCTCCACGGCTGCATCTTCTCATGGGCTGCACCAAGGGACAAACCGTGCATCACCATGAATCTCCACCACGCTGCAGGGGAAATTCTGAGGGCGCTCCTTTTCCTATCACTCCTGTTCTCTGACTGTCTGCGTAACCGTCTTTCTCAAATCCTGCTTCTCTCTCCACTGCAGGTCTTCAGTGGTCCCAGGGAAAACACACTCTCAGGCGAGCCATGGCGGAGGCTTGGACTACAGCAGGTCGGTTTGCAGAAGCCTGGCAGGCGGCTGGACAGCTGGGTTGGTCCACCCAAACTGGGCCTTTCCCGGGGCTGCTCCAACCCCATTGTTCTGTGCCCCCTCTTAAATACGTTATTCGATGAGGCACCAATTGGCTCAGCCCTTGCTGCCAGAGCAGACTCAGAGCTAGGGGAACTCTCAGCAGTCACTTACAGGAGCCACCACTGCAGCCCATCCCTTGCTGCCAGCAGAGCTGGAGTCCAGGGAAACCTTTAGCAGCTACTTACAGGAGACATTACTGTGGCCCGTCCCTGCTACCAGACAAACCCACCACACAAAACCACAACACCTTCCGACTTCCCAAATAATGTCAAGAAAACAAGCACAAAGGAAGAAAAAAACATCTGGGTCTGCACTCAATTATGGTTCAGCACCTCGCCATCCCATATCACAAGAAATTTATTTTTAAAGCAATGTAGCCTCAAGTCTCTAGTAACCAAACAAAACAGCCCAATAGGTGTCTGTACAGCAAATGCTGATACCTTCTCGGAGGAATACATTACTGACAAAAGTGTCTTTGCACCTCCTCACAAGTCTTAAAAATATACACCCTGTGAGTTTAATAAATCACCACTTTTCTTTTCAGAAGCAACATCCAACACCTCATTATATTACTGGGAAATAAAACCCTACATTTTAATAATCTCAACAAGTAGAAATGTCGCAGAAGAAACACCCCTTCAAACAGAGGATAGCAGACGTAAAAGTGACTTCAGCTACCTGGCTCTGGAACTTTCCATTTACTGGAAGTTAGTACCACACTTACATTTTACATGATAGAATACCAGTAATACCTTGGAAAGTTAAGTTATAGAGCAACTATTATCCACATAAGATTTTTATGCTCCAGTCTATATGACTGCTGAGGTTTAAAGGCCACCACACAGCCTCTTGCTAAAAACCTCGTGGGCTGAGGTGAGGACAGGGAGAGTTCACTCACCACTTATGGTCACAGACAAGAAACAGACTTGACTTCGGAAAAACACAAAAAATAATTTAATTTGACAACAATAAAAACAAAACAAAACAACAGAGCAAGATAATGAGAAAGAGAACTCCATCTTAAAAAGGCACCTCTTCCCTACCCCTCCATTCTTCCCAGGCCCAAAGGCTTTGTTCCCGATTTCTCTACCTTCTCCCCCTGCCAGCACAGGGGGCAGGGAATGGGGGTTGTGGTCAGTCCATCCCGTCTTGTCTCTGCTGCTCCTTCCTCCCTGCTCCAGCGTGGGGTCCCTCTCACAGGAGAGTCCTTCACAAACTGCTCCAATGTGAGTCCTTCCCACAGGCCGCAGTTCTGTGCTAACTGCTCCGGCATGAGGCAGTTCTGCCCAGGGCCACCGCTGCTCCCTGTGCTGTGCCCTCTTTTCAATATGTTACTCACAGAGGCACTGATGGGCTTGGCCCTGGCCAGAGGCGGGTCCGGCCCAGAGCTGGGGAAACTTCCAGCAGTTTCTCACAGGGGCCATCACTGTAGCCCCTCTCCTGCTACAAAAAAACCAAACCTGAACAACACACCACCACACAAAACCACAACAATGATATTTTCTGAATTCAAGACAAAGCTTTCATCCCTTCTCCACCTGCATATCTGCAGTTACTGAAAGATTTAAGAATTGCTGCAAGCGTCCTTTGAGGGAACACGTCTCACAGAAGGCGAAAGCAGAATGAAAGACACAGGATAATTACAAGTAATACACCATCGTCAAACCATTTTCTGTTAACTCCAGCACTGTACTCCATGTAGGAGAAGGCACAGATCATTCTCCAGATTATCGATCACAACTGTTCAAACATTTTCAGCATATAAATGTGAAGATCATTGTCTGCTTATGAAAAAAACACTGCTGCTCATCAGCTGGAGCAACTACACATGCAGGGAGCTGCATGCTCCCTCTTCCCCAGCCTCTGAGTGAGGGGAGAGGAGCTGCTGGGGCGCTGGGTGAGCTCTGTGCATTCAGATGCTGCTCTGAATCTCTCCGGGAGATTTTATGAAGATCTAACAGCAGATAAGCAGGATTAAGCAGCTAAATCTTTTAAAGCCTTTTCTTTACTGGGCCACACAGAATTTTCCCCAAATAATGTTTATGTTTTGCAATAACCCTTCCTTGCCCCCCATCATCAGAAATCACATTTTAAATTCCTCCTCCTTTCCCTTCATTCACTCAAAGTGATTCTAAGAGGGGGTAAAAGCTCTCCCCATCTCCCTTGGGTTGCAAAATCCCGTGTGGGTGCCTCTCCTAGCCCTGCCATCAGCTGCTGCTGCCTTATTCACATGTCAGCCCTGGCATTGCCAAAGCAGCGAGGAAAGCTGTACTCACACAGGCAAACACCTGCTTGTTTCCAGCCCTTACCTGTGGGCTTTTCAGCTAAACCACTACCACCTGTGTCCCTGTGGAGCCGCTGTCAGAGGAGATGAAGCCCTCCCAGCTCATCCCTGCATTGGGGGGACAAACCTTGAGCTACCTGGTCTCTGGGAGCACTGCTGACCAGCCCAGGTGCTGCCCAAGTACTCCCTGACCCGAAAAAAGGCCTTTCCTCCTGCCTTTATTTTTCACATGTACAGCCACGAGCATAGACCTGAACAACACACCATTTATTTCTCACAGTATCATTTATTTCTCACAGTAGAAGCATTGCTACAAGCACCAAGTCTCTGGGGATGAAGCAGCCACAGCTCGGGTGCTGTGATGTGGAGAGCCTAGGGATGAGCCGCCTGCGTGGAGAACGGAGAAAAGGCTCATTTCGGTAGTTTGCCTGTATCTAACTCCCACATCCTAGGAAGAACATTCTTCACCTCCAGGGACTACAAAAAACCAGTGAGATTTCAGAGAAGCGAGCAGGGAAGACTGTGCTTCTAGAGGACTTAATTCACGGACAGATTTAACCAATGTTGTAATCACCATGAAAATCACTATTGTCATTTACAATCTATTCACAATAATAACAGAGAGAAGGAAGTAGACAAATGCACTTGTCTACAGGACAGAACCTAAATCTCCTCATATGGACCACCTCTTCAGGCAGACTGCTATTTAGGTCTGTAAATCATGTCCATACCCTGTTTACTTATATACTTCCATCAAAGGAGTTATCTGACTGCGTTTCTCTATTCACAAATGAGCACATATCTGTACTACACCCTCCAAGACATCCTCCTAAAGCATGCATGCAGCCTGCACACATGAAATACAAGCAGACTGCACATGTAATCTGCTTAGGTTCAGAAGCAGTTTGTGTGAGACTACACAGAGATTCTAAGTCAAATATACATAAGAGCAAACAAACTAAAAGGGAGGTCGAAATCAAGCTCCACCTGACCACAGATGGGCTCACAGGGGAGGGATTCTGCACTGTGAATCTGCTCCGCACACACTGCTCCACAGTAAGAAGGATGAAGGCTCGAAGAGAGCCTAATGCACCTTTTCCACCTCTGATGTAGGGCTGAATAGAAAAGCTTTTAAACTGCTGATGGGGTGGACAAAAATGAGCAAAATGCCTTGCAGAGGGTGGTCTTGCACTGACAGGCTGTGTCATCAAATTACACAAAGAAGTGATTTAAAAGGGTGGTACCCACAACCACCATCCTCAACAGTGATAGTGATTTGCCAGCATCACCCCGTAAGCCCTGAGAAACTGCTCTCCTAAGTGGTATTTAATTTGCAAACTCCCTGGAGACAGTAACACTGTTCAGGGGAGAATAAACAGAATAGAGGATGCAAGGATACAACACACATTTTCCCCGTGAACTTTAATTCTGCATAGCCATTTTAAAGGGATATATTATCTGAAAGAAGTTAATTGCCCTTTTACCACCTGGCAGCAGTTGAGCAGAGGATCAGTACTCAGGAGACTTTCCCATCAGGTTCCAAGTCCCCATAGTGCATAATTCTTATTTCAGAAACCATTTTTAAGCACACATTGTCAGTCACTTTATTCTTGAAAATAAATGTATTCGAACACAAGTGGTTAATATTTTCATTGCACCTGCCAGTGGTTTCCTATATTAGGTTCCCTAATGTATAGTAACTGCTTGTTTCAGATTTTCATACATAAAAGGTGAGTCTTTACTACTCGCAAAGTTTAAATAACATCGGTGTTGTGTGTGGATGGCTCAATGCTGACTCATTTCTTGCTAATTTAGATGCATTGCAGAGGTGCTACTCTATACCACTTGAAAGTACAATTTTTTGGCTTGACTAAGGAGAAAAAAAAGCTTCATTAAAGACAGCCAGCCTTAAAACCATACCCAACATGTAGGGAGGTAGAAAAAGCACATACAATACAAAGCATTCAGTACAAGAGACAGACCATTTCCCATTAAAAAAAAAATAGCTCAGTTGAAACCAGAATGAATTCTATACAGAAATCATATAGAGATTGAGTAAAAGGACACCACTTTGCATTTTATATATATATAACATTTTCTTTAAAAACATTAACTCGTGTTAATGTTAGTGAATAAACAAACAGTAGTCCTATTTAAAAACAAGGAGAACCAGAGCACCAAGCAGATAAACGCTGGGCAGTTCACAACTCGGTGGAGGGGTTGGTGACGGAAGCCACAAGATAGTGCCCACACAAGTCATGCCATAAACTGGAGCAAAAAAATGAACTGATTTCATATACTCCTCCTGCATGATTTCTACAAATACTGACACAGTGGCAAGGTCAGCAAAACACAGCACAGCAACAAATGCCTGGAGAAAGCAAACAAATTCTTTTGAAATCTGCTTTATGGGTAGGAACAACATATCACTTAGCTAAAGCCTGAAGTTAGGAGGCTGTGTATAGCAGGATCTGTGCTTGAAGACTTGGACTGTGCCCTCCTTTGAGGATGACTGCAGGTCAGGTAGTACACAGAGGACAGACAAAAGCATGAAGTTCACAGGAAGCCAGGATACAAGTGAGATGGCTTGGGAGAGAGGAGGGGCAGGAAAGAGGAAACAGGCTGGTCAGGGGGGGAAACAAGGAGGGAAGTGGGGAGCAGATAAAGAAGGTGGGAAAACCAGGGCTAAACAAAGAGAAAGGCAAAAAATGATAACTTAAGCTATTTTGTAAATGTGTAACAGCAAAACCTTATTTGAAAACCAAAAAAAGAAAAAGAAAAAAAATCAGTTCAGTTATTCTTTGCAGGCATTCACTACAAATCACCAGAATGCAAATATATTCCCATACTTGGTGTGCAGTCAGTGTTTTCCTCTGCAACATTTAATCTCATTTATCAAGCTTCTTAGTACAAATTAAGTTACAAGGTGATCAATTAGATTGAAAACTCAGCTTGTTTCATTGTTTTAATTTTGCACTGTAAGCATATTCACCCTAATTTAACAATTAGCTAACCAAAAACCATGAAGTGTTTATGTAGCTTGGCTTTTTGTCATTCAAATTCCTTTCCTGGATCATCTCAGATGCATCAGCCAGTGCAGTCCCAGCTATAATTTCAAAAGCCTGGCAGAAAACACACACAGGAAAGTAAGAGAGGAACATATAGAAACCACAATGTGGTATTGGGGTTTGAAAAAGGAAAGAAGGATTCCAGAAATCGTGGCTGTTTTCCAGATTAAGAGATAAACTGCCTAAGGGACTGCAGCCTGTTTTCTCCTAGGATGTTTTCTACAAGGACTGCAGAAGCCACAGCTTTACAAAGTTAGAACAGAATGGATGGGCCATTTCTGAACCCAGAGGAAGCTGCAGCTGCTGTCTGTAGATTCAGAAGATTTTCCCATGACGTGGGGGATGTATCTATGGCAGTGAGTGCAGAGGGAGTCCCTCAAGTGGGACATTACTGCCTGATGGGAAAGAGGACAGAACTGGGTGGGGATTTTTTTTGTTTTGAGTTTTTTTAATTGCTGTTAGCTAGGATGAATTGCTCTTTTCTTTACAGAAAAAATAATGCTTATTTTAATTTCTAGAAATATTTGGATGCAATAGTTACAATCTTTTACTTAAGTTTAGATCCACATATTCTGCAGTTAATGTCTTTCCATGCTCTGTCAGTTTTGGTCAGAAAAATGATTAGGGAAACTATACCTGGGAGCTGTTCTCCAGTTTTATGGAGGTGAAGGTTTGGGTTTTTTTTTTTTTTTTCATTTGCTTGCTTTAAAACTTTTAATTTCTTTTCAGTAAAGTGCAGTTTGGAGTTATTTTCAGTGAAGTTCTTGGTTAGCTGAAGAAGTCAACGTTTCCTTACCACTACAAGGGAACAGGTAAAGATGAGCCCCAGTGACACCAAGCATGCACCTGCAGTCTGGCCAGAATAGGAGCAAATGTAAAAGGAGGCTTTCCCAACCCACAAATGACCAAGCAGATGACAGAAAGCAGCAAGCAGCGTGACACTGGCTGGGGCCAGAGGAGCACAGGTTCACCCTCCTTGTCCAGTCCTTTAGAGGACATCCTGGGGGGAAGTGAGAGGAGGTAGCAGTGACAGAAGTGGGACAAAGCATGCTGCCAAGCATGGCCGAGGGCTGACAGATGAGATATTATTAGACTTCACTTCTATGACAGACTTCAGTGTTTTAACACTTACACATGGTAATGTGATCAGCATTTGTTTCCAGCTGCATTTAGGTGGAAGTGATCCAATATGACTGTCAACCCTCCCTCCATCCCCAAGCCCTCCTTGTCCATGTCCAGCAAGCCAGTGTCAGACACCTCCTCTCCCAAACACAATTTCTGCCTGCCTAGGCAACGTGGTTTTCTAGGATCACATACAGGATGTAGGACTAAACAAACTAGAAGTGCTCGGTCTTTTCATGAGATTTTTGATTCAGATATAATATATCATGTAAATAACAGCCCAATAACTGACAGAGGTCCCGTCAGTGCTCTGCCTGACTACAAGAAGGGAATAGCTGGATAATGTTATGAGCTCTAGTTATATGTTTGTTACTTTATCGGTCCAGAAAGGGAAGCAATAAAAACATGATTGCTGGCCAGCGAGGACAGGTTTTCATTAAAACAGCTTTGAATTAGTTTATTTGCTACTGTGCAACAACAATCAACTGGTGCATTAAAATTATTTTTTTCCCTGCAGGTACACTTTCTTATGACATTCAAGACAAAATTTGATACGTAAAACTGAAGTTTGCAAAAATAATTCTCATCTACATATCAATATCCTTTGCATTAACTTTATGAACACCCAATAGCAACATTTGAAGTGCCAGGGAATGGAGCTGAAATGTTCTCTTCCCCCTTCCCCATAGGCCCAGTTCTATATTCAAGTATAACATATCTCCAAGAAGCATGCACTGAGAAATTCAGATTAATGGAATGTTATACTTCATTTGATCTTGTGGTCAAAGGAATTATGCTGTATTTGCAGAGAGCATGAAAAGACTATCTGTTTTATATGTGGGTGTAAATTCAGCAGAATTTCATGTCTTAAATGACAGAGAAAGAGAGTCCGCTCAGCTGCTCACATAAATAGCCAGGAAGCAAAGATATAAACAGATGGTCTTGAGATTTTCCAATTACAAGCCTTTTTGGCAATATACAACTGGAG
Source organism: Syrrhaptes paradoxus (assembly GCA_013400615.1). Lineage (NCBI taxonomy): Eukaryota > Metazoa > Chordata > Aves > Pterocliformes > Pteroclidae > Syrrhaptes > Syrrhaptes paradoxus. Next base: position 24,757 of record VZTO01022011.1, on the reverse strand, counting down.
GAATTCCAAACATTTGTCACTTTTGACACTGCTTTGCGGTAAGTAATGGGATTTTGTTACTTACAAATTCTGAAACATGCTGCAATTTGAAGACCAAAACCAGCTATCTAAATAAAAATTATCACTCATGGAGTTAACGTTTTAGAATAGGTACCAATCTAACAGAAGCATCTCAAAAGGCATATGTAAAACTATTTTTAATTTAATGCTTATTCATAGATTCACTAAGATTCTGCAGTAAAGACAGAAGATATAAGCAACTTTGAGCAGGCTGGGAACACTCATGCTGTTGCTGACACTGTAAAACTGTAAACTGTAAAACTGAAGCCCATCATAAGGATAAGAGGCAGAATACTAAACACAGCATCCCACAAGATTAAGAAATCCTCCATTCCTCAAGGAAGCATTACCTGTAAACTTATGTCTTGGTTTGCAAGAGGACTATAAACAAAGAAACTTTGAAATGTGCAGCCCTCCTTACTGTTGGTTTATTTATTTCTTTTAAAGAATTGCAATTCCTTCAGCATTCAGTGCTTAAGGATATCTTATTTCATCATTTGCAGGTCCTATTCCTAGTAGGTTATTAAAAATGTATTAGCTAGCACCGAGGTGCACAAAAGGGGTATATATAGAATTGAGTGGGCACCTCATACAAGAGCTCAGAGCAGCGTGTGTACAGGTACATGCCTAAAACAAGAGCTAGCTTTAACATTTGGACAAGCATAGCTTTTGGAGCTCTCAGATTTATAAGTGATCCCACGTTTTGACCCACCACAGAAAATGGAAGTGAGGGCTTGAGCTAGTAATTTCATTAAAGTAATAATCATTGATACACAAATCTTACTTTTTTGAAGTGGGAGAAACCTCCCCTCATTCCTGGGTTTTGAGGGAAGAAAGAAAAAAAAATTAACTTACAGTACTTACTTTATATTATACCTGTATAAAAGTAAAGTGTATCAGTACTCAAGGTTCTCATTTTACATTAGGTAAATTAACTATGCAATGACATGCTCAATTCCACACCTATAGGCACCTCTACCTTCATATCAAACTGCACTACAGAACCTTATCAGACTCTGAAGAGAAATCCAGGTACAGAACCACATATTTTCCACTCTCACCAAGTTATTCTCCCAGGTTATTCCAATGTGGAAATTGAAAGAGAGCTATACAAATTTTTGGGTCATGCGATAACAGCTAAAGAAAAAGAGAGGGACAGAGTGTGCATTAATTTCATTCTGCATGATGGTGTGGAGGTTTCAATACCAAAATTTCTTTCAGAATCTGAATTTTGGCTTGGGTTTCCAAATTATCCTATCCAGTGCAAAACAGTGAAGAATTAATTTTATATTTATTATGGCAATGATAAAACTAAAAATATATATGAGAAGACACCGTACTTACCACTCAACAGAAACCAAGACAGAGGAATCTTCCCAGAAAAAGAGGTAATGCTTTCTAGCACAACCCAAGCCATGGCTATAAATTAAAAAACCGCAGCCCAAACAAACCAGAAATGGAAGGAGTAGCTAGGGTTCATTAGACTGGTTGGAAGCCACCCAAAAGTAAGACTACTGTCCAATGATGTGAATATTTTATATGAGAAACCTGCTTTCAAATCCAGAAAATAAAACCTGTGCTTACTTGTTATTGGTGGGTCCCGTTGCCAAGACATCCGATTGCAACTTCGGGAAAAATCCTTGTTCATATTTCCCTTGACCAATCTTCATGTCAAGTAAGTGCGGGTGGATGGCTGTGTGATCAATCTTCACCAGCCGCTGCTCAATGGATTGGGCTGCAAGTTACAGTCACAGGTGAACAACTGTGTTAGCGAACCACTTGAAGACCTTGCTACAACAACAGAATCAGTCATGCTCTCATCCATGAAAACGCTCTAAGAAGTTAAATAGTGACTTCAGACCCACAAATCTGTCTCTTACAGAAGTGATGAAACATCTGCACTGTTACTTTGTTATTTTGCTTTTAGTTTCTTCACCCAACACAACGAGCATCAGCACAAGCAAGTTAGCTGTTAAGCAAGCAGGTCTTTATGGGACCCTGCAGATGGGTTATGAATTGGCAAGGGCAGTGCAACATTTCCCTGCAATTTAGTGTTTGGCTTTAATGCTCCTTCAGTAGAATGGAGACCTCTGAGGCCGGCTGCAACTCTCTATGTGGTCAGGTACCTCACTGCCCGAGACACATCACCGTGGGCAGATGCACAGGAGGCAATACCCAAGTTCTGCAAACATCTGGCACCTATACAGAACCTTCTCCTGAAATTAGATACACCAGCATGGGATGACAGGCCTTCAAAAAGAATAGCTAACCACAGTAAAGCCTGAGCAGCATCAAGAAGATGAACAGATGCTGGGAAACAGGGGAGGCTACAGCGGGGAGGGCTCCCCGGGAATCTCAGCTCTGCTGAGACTAACGTGGTTCAGCCATTTGCTTCAAGGACATGAGGATTTAATCTCAGATCTCGAGCAGGATGAAAATAAAATCTGTCAACCTCTCAACACTGAGTCAGATGCACTGTGAAACAGAGGGGAAAGGATGTGTATGGGGGAAATCAGCATTTAATCAGCAATTTTAATATTCAACTCTATAGCCCAGCCATTCACAGGCAGGCTCATTCTTTTCAGCATATCACAAGTAGTGAATAAATATGCAAAATGTGGAAGCTAAATCCATTTTCCATTTGTCAAGAACAACACATAACTCATTTTCTATTTTATAAAACTGTGATGGGAAAGAAACTGTCATGAGATTTACATATATTATCATTAGAAAATTGGTAGCTTTTTTTTTCTCCTCTGAAAAAAAAAATGCTTTGTATGGTTTTATTTTGTATAAAGGACTGGGTAGTGTGGGGTCAGGGGGATTGAAGGGTTCTGAAAAAAGTAGGTTAAACAAACAGGTGCTGGATCGGTGCTAGGGTCACATATATTGTGAATGGTAAATATGAAGGAAAGTTTGTATTACTATCAGTCTGCTGCTTTTCACATGACACAAAATGAGGTTCCGGTGCCACAATATCTACCAAAACTAGACGCTGTATAGACAGTCGACCTGCAAATTAGAATTGGTTTTAAATAGAAAAAATTATGCAGACACAGGATTTCTATTTCTGACACATTTGTAACAAGTAAAGAGCTCTGAAGGAATCAAACAAACAAGAAGAAATGTGTTTGCCCCAGTTCATTAATATGTATCCCAACAAATTTAGGAGAATAATTTCCCTGTGTTACTCAGAAATGAAATGACTTGCACAGTAAGAAACTCGAGTATAATTTGAAAATGCATCCTGTGACTGTAATGGTAAAAAACCCAAATCTTCAGTAGACAGCACACTGTTCATTAACACTGAGCATCAATGCTGGATCTACTAAATATGTCACACAAGACTAGGTCCCTGGTGTCCCCCACTGCTCTAACCAAATGGTATAAGGCAAAAAAAGGTCTTTTTATTGGAAGGGGGAGACAAGGCCAGTGGAGCAGACACTAGGGCTCGCTCCTTGGTGTGGTCCCACCACCACAGTGAAGTAAAGCTCTCCTGGCAATGGAACAGGAGCTGCCTCAAGTGAGAAACGGGGAGCCCAGCTCTGTGGTTTGGTTTATGTCTATTAAAAGCACTAGCCTAGGAGAGCTCAAAGGGAAGGTAAAGGCTCTCGCTGTTTTTAGCATTTAAAAGTATGCTGAAGTTTTGGCCAAGAGAAAATAGGGACACTGCTGAGTCCTCCTCAGGTAGCTCCAGGGCTTCCTCACTGGCTGCAATGCTCAGATGACTGAGGACCTATATTTCTTTGTGGCTGACATTGTACTTCTGAATATTTTACTAGCCTATCTGAACATACCTGCTTCTTTCAAAGTGCTGCATTTCTGATAGTTGGACGTCCGCAGTGCAGGGGCCCTTACATTATATAGCCTTATTTTCTCAATTCGGGAGTCAAAAACTCGCAGAAATGGGTCCTTCTCTTCCCACTGGGAGATTATCTTATTGTCTATGAAGGTTGCAAACATCTGTGTTTCGATGAAGTGTGAAAGGAATGGGAGGTAAGGCTCGGGTTGGTCCGAAAGGAAGGAAGCCTGAAACACACAACAGCTCGTTAGTGCCACGTTCCTGCCCAGCTTCAACACAATGAGCCTTCCTGTTGGCAGAGAACCGACCCAGCAGCCAACAGGAAGGCTTGGACAAGGCTTCCCCACCATGAAAACACCACTCAGAGAGGTATGAATCCATCTGTAAAGGGGTTTGGTTTGTGGGTCATCACTTGGGTCATGACCATGAGAAATCAGCAGTCGGGGAGGCTTCATGACACCTACAGTAAAGGAAATATGGAGTTGCTGAAGTAGTGCCTGTGCTGCCACCTTTTCAAAGCAGCCTAGCAGCTGCCACCCGCAGCACAGGAGCCCTGTGCAACCCATGGCAGACCACCACCACCATATGTGCCCATTTGGGACCTCTGGTCTAAGCATCCTTGCCCAGTCCCAGGTCACTTACTAAGGTGTCCTGCATTTCAAGGGGTGTACAGTGCTCTTCAGCGCTCTTTTGTGAAGTTATGCAGGGCAATTGACCATGAATTTCCAATCTAAACTGAGGGTGTGCCTAAGTCTCTAACTGAGCTTTGAAAAGCCTAACCTTAACAGCCCATTTTATAGCAGCAGTAAGAGCAGAGATTGCCTAAACAACCCCCTCCTTTTGAATGCTGCACTGTTCAACGCCTGAATACAAACAAGATCAATAAAGGGCATGGCAGCATTTTTTTGATCAAAAACTAACTTAGATCAATATTCAGCCTGTTCCTGACTGTTTATACCTCCAACATTCTTCTTCAAGAAGGACTTGTATCTGAAAAAGCTGATGGCTAAGAGCACTATCTACTTTGCAGACTCACTTGGAAATAATAACTGTGCAAGCTTCCCAGCATTTCTCATTCTTTTTGTCAGCCTACAGTCTGTTTATTTCCCCATTTCTAATCTAGGCTTCTTTTTCACTTTTGTGTACACACTACAATGGAGTCATAACAGTACTCTTCTGCCATAACAAAGTGATAACGCCCTACAGAACAACACTACCCATTAACAAAAAGTTCTGCTGTGATATTAGGAAACAAGAAAGACTGGGTTCATTTTTTGACTCATGTGTTCACCTCTCCTCTCAGCAAAGAAAAAGGAAAGAAAGAAAGGTCACTGCCCATTGCTACCCTTCCACCAAACCCACAGGAGAAGCCCCATCAGCTGGACAGAAGCCTGCCAGCTCAGTTTGTACAAGCCAGGATGGCTCTGACTGGCTCAGTGGATCTGCATCAATTTACTTTGGCAGGCGATCTGGCCCTGTGTAATCAAAATGGACAAATCTCTCAGTCAGGCAGATGAAGAACGGCAGATTAAAGAGTACCTAGGCTATATATACACATAACACAGCTATTCTCCCCGCCTCCCAAAAGCACTTTCAGATAGAAAATGAATACACAGCTATCTTTACTTTGTCAAAGTTTTGCATTTGTTCCCTGTTTGTCAGCCACGACTCCATATCAGGGGCAGCCTGAATGACGAAAGCCTCGTAGTCTGCGAACATTTGCGTGAAGCGATTGGCGAAAACCTCGCGAAGCTGCACGTTCAGTTTGTAGTCCCTCAGCTCCACCTCCTCACATGGCAATTTCCCATCCTTCTCCATGAGGGGAGCCGTGATGGTCATTTTTTCCATTGTCACGCCCGTTCTCTTGGCGAGAGCTTGCAGGCGGGCGATCGTCTCGTTTCCTTTCAGCAGCTCGTACATGTTGAGGGCATTGCCGGGGATGTTTCCATTCTTCTTGTCATTAACCAAGTCGCTAAGAACCAGGTTCTTGAGCTTGGTGGCACTGTCACTGCAGTGCAGGTTACCCTCTGGCGGGATCCCAAACTGCAGGAGAACCTCAGAGATTTCCTGGATAAACTCCAGCTTGTTGGGGAACTGGGGGAATTCCTCTGGCAGTTCAATGAAATGGTTATCGATGTCTACAAAACACAAGTTTGCCTGAAACACAAAGAAAAGTTTCAAAACAGATGCTCAGCACTAAATCAGCTCCTCTCCTTAGTAGCCCTATTTTCCCAGTGTGCTTCCAGACAAAAGGGCAAGAGCACACGTGCAGGAGGTTTAAGCTGTGTGAGACTTAGCATGTGACATATCAGACTTCAGTAAAGCTGGGGGCCAAATGGATGGCAAAGATTTTATGAATAAATAAAGACTCCTGCCCCTTGCTGTTCTCCTGGGACTCACAGATCCCAAACTTCCCACTACAAAAATTTGATATCCCCTCCCAGACCAGTCAAGGACATACCAGCAAGCAGGATGTGTAGCATCTCTTCTCAACCCATGTAAATACTATTTGTGTGAACTACCACATCCCAGTAGCATATTTATTTTACCAGGATCCAACTGCTGGAAGCCTCTGTAGCTGTGCTACTGAGGAATGAGATGTTCAGTGAGAAAAAGGACGCTCCTATGAGCAAAGCTATGAAAGAGGGTCCCATGCAAATCCTCTGGGATCATGCCTGAACATAGCTTGTCCACTGGAGGTCAAGCCCTATCTCCCCACTTCCTCTTACCCCCTGTTTCCATGGAAGCTTTTAATCTTGGCAATTCCTCTCGCTGAGATTTAAACAGATTGCTCTTAGACAGCTTTGCTACGAATGGAGATGGATCTCAGCCCATAAGATTAAAGCTAAGTGAAGACATGAATCTAGCAAAGCAGATACTTTTACTAGGAGTGTGTTAACGGGGGGATGGAAGAACTCTACATAAAAATTAATTACATTGCAAATGCACCCTCAGGAATAATAGCAGAATGAAAAACAGTAATTGATCTTCTGAACTGCGGCTTACATCTGAAATTCACTGTCTGAGTGCACTCTGCTGAATAAAATCTTAAACCAGGTCAGATTCCCAAGGTACTGAGCTCTGACAGGTTTTACCCTGCCATAAACCTGCAGAATGGGAGCTGCAGATACCCACAGCGCAGCAGGTCTTTGTTAACCTCCCTTGGCCATTAGCACAACTCCTCTGCCTTCTCCAAGGTACTTTTACTTCTTACCAAACACTGTAGACTAATCTTCATATGTGAACAGGAAGGACTTATTTTCCTCCTTTTCTGAAAGGTTAATTTTCAGCAGGACAATACATTCCTCAGCAAACATGGTTACAATATATTGGATATTTCAGGGACATGCTTGAGATTAATCAACTTTCACATAGATACTTTCAAGGACATTAGGATTCATTTGGTAAAGCAGAAGTGTCCCCTCAGCTCACTTTTTCATAATAAATTTGGACTGTACAAAGAAAAGCATTTCTTCATACAAAACCATTTGCTTTACTTAACTATACAGCTATTAAAGAGTTGTGGTATGTGTCAGTATGCTTCTTTAGCTCAGGGACTGTCTTCTTATCTATCAATATTTCATTTCAAAGTCTTTTTAATTTCAGTTCTGCATATCATTTACAACATTTGAAAAATGAGATCTGGATTCAGAAAACCCCTGGGGAACTGGTCTCACTTCTCTCTTCAAATACATCTTATGATTAAAGTTAATGCAGAGAGATTAGTAACCTTGAGACAGCATGATGGCCAGTTGTTAGAATTTTTATCTCTAACAAACAAATGGTTTATATTTAGCCCAAGAGCTTGAAAGCTAGCCCCCTGCCTGAACAATAAAGGAATGCTAAAAGGAACAGCATTTCACCATTGCTCACATGTTAAAGGATTTTCTATTTTTTATTGTCTAAAGGAATTTGTGATTCAAGATCTTCCCTGCTCAATAGCCCTTCTTTCTTTCCCTTTCCCGCAGTTACTGGGCCTGTGGTGTTCAGAGATGCTGTGCTGATGTTTTTCACACATTTGTTAAATACCATAAAGTATGTGTGTGTAGGGGGGGGATTCCACCCCACTATTACTCTTCCCTCACCGGCAAGATTTAATTTGTTATTCCAGTCATACTGCAATCTCATCACATTAAAATTTTAATTTAAGGAAAATGACAGCTTAATCTGCTAACTAAAACATATGACTAATAATTTTTAAAATCACAGTAATTATGTAATATTAGCATGGTTTTACTGGAAAGCTTAGCTAGCTACCAGCTTCGCTTCCATGCCCATGCAAATTTCATGCAACTGGGCCACTGTAAGCACAAGCTAAGACTTGATTTGCACTGTAACCTGCCACCTAGGCTAAGAATCAGCCACCTCTACCCTATGCTTAAAACAGACCTTCACTAAAAACTGTATTATCCTTGCCCTGTGTTTATTTCTCCACTTACACATACCAACTCCCCTTCCTGCATATTCTCCTCTGATGTTTTTCCCATCTGCCTTCTCAAGTAAGAGCACCTATTTGCAAACCATAGGACCTCCGCTCCCAGGAGAGGTTCCCACATGGAGCTAAGCACAGCAGTGCCACCGTCACGAGATATTACAGCCATATAAACGGTTATTCTTAGGTTTCCCACTGATTTTAAGAAGCAACTCAAGTTAAAATGCATGGCACGCTCAAGGGATGGGTCCAGTCACCATCTCAAAAGCAGACAGGCGAGCCATATCCCAAAGACTTGGCAGTATGGAGAGTGATCAGCAGCCAGGACAGAATGTGAAGCAGTTTTAATAATCTTTGTCAAATTCTGAGTAAAAAAAAAATCTCCATTTCACTCTCTACCAACAGTGATTTTAACACCTAGCTTAGGAGGATGATTTTTCCTTCCCTTTTTTCTCCAGGGTTTTCCCTTCCCATTGCACAGGAGGACAGAAGATCTTCAGTCCAAAAGACTATCATTGGAAGGAGTCAATATTCTAAAAGCATGTATGCCTCCAAGTGGTTCACAGGCATGGTATTAATGCAAACCTGGCTTGTCTGAGGTTAGGATGTTGGTCTAGTAACAGACCTCGACCCAGCCAGGAACACATGGGCTTACCCACAGGTGGAAGGAGGCTGGCAGGACAGGGGCATGCTTTTCATCAGCAGTGGGGTGACAAGGACAGGTTAATACCATCTAGCAACTGCACCCAAGACCCAGTTTCATAAAGATCATCTCCAAATGAAATGGTCTTTAGCTCTCTGTCAATAGGACTGTGACACTGACAAAGAGTAACAAAACCTGGTGAAGCGTGTGATGTAGGGAAAACAGAGAAACTTTGTGTCACAGCAAGAAGCAGAAAGAGAAGCATTTAGAAGTCAGGGTTTCACACAAATATTAATAACACATTTCAGAGTAGCAACCCCAAAGGTGGAGACTGACCTCCTGAGGCAGCTCCAGCTTAGAGCGGTCGGTTCCCTCCTTGGACTGCAGCCCCATCAGGTAGGGAACGGGAGCATCCAGAAAATGCAGGAGAGAGGCAGGAAGGATGGGGACATACACGTGCTGCCACTGAAATGGGAACAGCAGCGTTGTGATGCCCTCTGCCACTGTCATCAGACGCTGATAATCTAGACAGAGAGAGACAGGGAGAGACAGGGAATTATCTTTCTGTGTTTCACTTTTGAAATCCGGTTGGCAAGGACAACAGTGACAAAACAAGACAGAAACCATGTTTATAGGGTAAGATGTTTGAAAATAAGACTGTACTTAAAAACCTTAAACATTATCTAATTTGTCAAAACTCATTAACTCCAGGAAGAAACTGCTGAGCATAAATATTCATACCTTATCTAGATCTATTCCATCATTAAATTCATTTATTAAAAGGATACCAAAAGTTCTCTCTATAGTACAGGATAATAATACTCTAATTCTATAAAAAGCATGCATTTTTACAAGGGAAAAGGAGGAAAAAGAGTGAACTTCAAGGAAACGTTGCAGTAAGATTTTCTCACTTGCTCCTACTCCATTTCCTACTACTTCTATGGCTGAGTTACTTTCCAGAAGACTCACCTTGGCCACATACCAGCAGAAGTTTACAGTTGCTAAGTATTTAAAAGCACTGCTTTTAAGTAAAATTCAAACAGAAGCCTAATAGAAATTTAGTTCTCAAAAATATTCTGTATAGCCAGTGTATTTATCTTGCATTATTTTCCCAAATTTGTATTTAATCCATTATTTCATTGGTTTGCAATGTTTTGGTTCAAGTAAACACATCGTGCATTATTTTTTAAATTTATTTTTATTTCGATTCAGCTGAGCTACAAGAATATTTCAAAATCTGGATAAGAGAAAATTATTTCTCAAATTTCCAGCTGGCATGATGCAATACCACAACCTATTTATTAATATAAATAAGGGAATCTAAGTTTGAGAACACAGTTTTTAAAAATTAAATAAAGAAATAAACAAACAAATCACATGTTTTTGGTTTTAAAGAGATGGTCATCCTTACAGCAAATTTCAAACTGCAGGCAAACCATCAGGAAACAGGTAAAGACCCCTGGATCTTGTAAGCTGCTGATGAACGTGAAAGCAGATGATTGCTTCTACTCCGTATTACAGCAGCTTCTGCATTAATAACAACTTTCCCCAAATTTCTAAGAACATGAAGTACTTAAAACCCCAATTCTTTAGGAATCTTAACTTATTGTGAAGTGCATCTCATTTAACGGTAGTGGTCAAAGACAGGAACACCAAAGTGCAAGTTTGTAAGTGGCTCTGAATTTGCTGGCCGTGCATGGCACAGACAAGAGGGGGAGTCAGTTCCCCCCAACTGTCCCTTGTGAAAGCTGCTCCTTCACTGTTTGCAGCAAGAGTGGCAGAAGAGATGTCTCCTCTATGGCTGTACCCAAAACCGGCTCTCATCAGTGCCAGGCAAGTCTCATACACTTTGGCTTGAGCAAATAAAGGATTTTCACTCTCACCAAGGCCAGACCCAGATCCTTGCTAACACTTGGGTTGTTGTCCATCTCTCCTAGCCTCTCTGCCCTATTCCATGAAATTAAAGATACATATGAACACTCCACTTTTGTGTCATGGAAGACAGCTTTTTTCCTATAGCCCCACTGACCGCTTTCGCATGGACAGGAACCCAGCCCGCCCCTTCCCGTTTCCTGAACAAGCCAGCCTGATACCCTTGCCAGACTTCAGTGACAACAAAAGCACCGTCATCTGACACTGCTCTGCTATTAGGAGGTCACTGGGAAGATGCACTTGAATAAATATGCAAATTGCAACAACAAATTGCATAACCCATCCTTCTTACTAACACCCCTCTGCGGAAAACCAGCCTCAATCTGTAGAAAGTCAGCCGGTAGGGCAAAACCATTTTTCATCTTGTCTTACTAATAGCCAGTCACTCAATCTTCAAAATTATTTTCATGTATTCATGTCGGTTTCAAGGTTACACCTTAAAATCATTCCCAGCTACAGGTCAGCTACTTATGAATCCTTCCCTATGCAATGGTTTATAGTTATACACATCCACTGGCTGTCTTGTTGAGGAGCACTTACACAGGATCAACTTACAACATCTACTGGTGAAGTTTAAGTGTCTCAGAACATTTCTCTGAAAGCTTTACAGGTTAAAAAAAAGAAAAATCAAATACAGAAGGTAGCATATCTGAGTTCGCATGAGACTATTTCAAAGTCTGTTCTGATCTACATACCCATGTGAAATAACAGGTCTGCACATCAAAGTTGCAAGTGTCTTTTTGGATAAGGGCATTCAACTCTGGAAATGCATGCTCACTTTTCTTTGATGCTACTGATAATATTTAACACGGTCACCAGCACAAGTTTTGTAACTAATTTACTATGAGGAAAGCTGTTTTTTAAAAAAAACTAGGGATGACCAAATTATTAGGCTAATTGTTACCATTTAGCAAATGCATGTTAGCAATTAGCAGAGATAAAAAACACTTACATACCCAGCAGTTTTCACTAAGGAGAAGAAAGTTCTCAGCTTCTTCCAGAAAAATATTTTTTTAAAAAAAACCAAACAAACTCAAAATGTTTCTTGGGACACCCTAGTTACTTTCTGTTTACTTTCAAGCCTGTACAAGGTTAGACACCTACCCTGCAAGGCATAAAGTCTTTTTTGATGGAGGGATTCTTGTACCAATCAGCTTTTGAGGGAAGCTAACGTGGTTACTGAGGACAACTTGAAAACAAGGGGTTACCCCATTTCCCCAAACTAGAGAGAGAAAAAGGGAAGGCAAAACAGAAAAAAAGGAAGGAGGGAAAGAGTGGAAGCAGGTGGGAAAACTAGGGTTTGCATAGACCGTGTGTGCTTGTATAAAGGGGGAGAGAGTTTCCAGATCTTATCCCACCATCACTACTAGACTTGGATAACAATCTCCAGCTGCAAGCCAAGTTTTGCCTGTTGTTTTATGAATGACTGGCCCAGGTAGGGAAACTATTCTCTGATCCTACTCCAACCTTTAGAGCTAGAATAGGGAATTAGATAGTATTCACCCCTTTTTGGAAGTGTCTTTTCAGAGAGGCCTGTTTGTTGAGCAGAGTGAGGACACATCATTCCTGTTTCCTACCCATCTGACATCAAGAATCATCTGGAAGATACAAAAAGTAAAAATACTGTCTGGGCGATATCCACAGAAGGTCACAAACTCAGAGTGACAAACGGCTCAAACCAAGGCAATTTCCTGAGATCTGTGAAATAAATCCCTTCCTCTCCTCAGGGATCACCCACCTCACGTGGTATATGCATGTGAAAGGCGCTGCGATGCCAACAAGGCTGCTACTGACTGCTTTAAGTGCACAAGCAGACAGTCACAGCCCATGGTGACAGCCCACGGTGACAGCCCACAGCAGCAGGTGCTGCCACTGGAGCAAAGATCTGTTCTGTGCAAAATCATCCATGGATACAGAAATAAGCAGCAGACAGTGGAAACCTAAGCTTGGGGCAGTGCCTTCCCTTCTCTTCACAGCGCAGTCCAGGGACACTGACGAAAGGACCCAGAAGGTCTGAAGATTTACTGAATGTCCCAAACAGCAGACATGTTTCCCTGCAGTGTGCCAATGGGCTTCTGGCTTTCTGTTTCTCTTACCCTGGATCTCCTTTCCACCTGATTGCTTCATCTCTCCTACTTGCATCGCTATATCTCTCTTCTTTTCAGTTTTATTTCTTCCCACTCCCAAAGTGGTAATAGTTTACAGCACAGTATTTATTTTGCTTGTCAGCTACACCTGCATCCCTCACCTTGCCTTCTTGGGACAGGGAAATATCCTGCCTTCTCCAGGACATGCAACACCATCAAGCACAGCCCCTACAGCACGTTATTTGTGTTCAGAGTTAAATCTCTTAATTTGTACACATGACATTTTCCAAGAGAAACTGCTCAGGGAGGATAATCCCAGGGCAAAGTGGCTCTTATGGCTTCTATTGCAACTCCTGACTCCTAACAAATGCTTAGCTGGATTTGGCATGGTTCTGTTTCTCACACTTAACCTTCTCCCTAAGTGAAGAAGAGGGCAACAGAGTAGAGTTCAAAGACTTTGGATGCAACCCCTTGTTCTGGCAGATGCCCTTGGCCAAATCCCTGCATCTCGCTTCCCTGCACAGGACAAGTAACTGCAACGGGGACCAACAGTTCTGCTGCACAAACACCACATTTCAGTCACACTTTACAAAGGTCTGGAAGCATTCATGAGGCTCACAAGATACAACTTAAAATGCAAACCCTGAAAGATTCCTGTATAATTACGAATCACTATTTTGTGCTACAGATGGAAATGGGTACAGCATTTGAATATCAACTTGCTATAAATGTTTTCCTGAAAGAGGACAAAATTTGACAAATATTGTCTTGATGTTGATTCTTTACAATATAATAACAGCACAATAACCAATCAGCACAATATTACAACAGCTACTGTGCAGGCAGAAAGATTTACCCCAAAGAGCTTACAGTTCAAACACAGGCAGTGACTGAGAAAACATTTTACAGATTGGGTATAGAAGCTCTGAGATGTTAAGCAATTCACAAAGCTCAACATAAAAATTGCTTTTCCTGCTACAAAGGAGTCTGATATCTCAAAATCCTTCCCATGCTGCAGCAAAACAAAAGTAAGATCTTTTGAGAGGGGAAAGAGACATCAATGTTACGCCACGCCCAGAACAGCTAAAGCCCTCCCTTGTTCAGGTACTATCTCCAAAACAGGTTCAAATCTTTAGTTGTAATCAAACAGAAGATCATTTCTCCTGGGACCTTCTCATCAAATGCCCAACCACAGGATTTTTGAGTATAAGGCATGTGTAAGAGCACACACACACTCATTCAAACCAGAAACAGCATTCCTGCTGTGATCAATACACAGTTATACCAGTTTCAACACACCCACCCTTCCTGATGAAAGAACAATTTGGCAGTTTTCCAACTCTCTGTTCCAGTAACCTACCAAAGGTAATGTAGAAAGCCTATTGCAGAGCTGGAGTCTCAGCCTGGATCTTCTAAATCCAGTACAATGCTTTAAAAATAGACAGTGCTTCCTCTTTCTTTTCCTTTTTAAATCTGACTTTACATATAATTTGAAAGCACTTGAAGCATTTGAAAAGATGGGTTACCTGGAGACCAATTCCTTTCCTCTACTACTTTTTGAACATGCATAAAGTATAACGGCAGCTTTGCGAAGCCATCTATTTAAATACGTATCGCAGAAGATGATAATCAGATGATGTTCTCAAAGAGTACCTTCTCAAAGGGAAAAAAACAATTCTAAGCAATAGTTTTAAACAAAGCAAAGCCAACAACAGAGGAAAAATAAAGAAAAAAAATCAATTAACAAATAAGAGTTAATTCTTCAAAGGGAAACGTCTGACCAAGCTTTAAAACATTCTGTGACTAATAGCTTTCCTGTGTTCTACCTCTTCACTCAAAATATTATAAGCAATTGATGTTCAGCTGCTACTTTTTGTAACAAGATATGGATTAGCTAAGCTAGGTATATTGGAAAAACTGGAAAATAAAAATATTTTGCTTTGAGCTCTAAGCAAGAGTCAGAATGGCACACGACAGTTATGAGACCTGTCTAGTGGCTCAGTATCTTCAGAACTGCAATGTTTATATATAGCATACTGCAGATGAAAAAGGAAATCTGAAATTCACATCTGAGACAAAAATTGTTTATGAAAGCAAAGGTTTTCAAATCAGATCTCAAAAGCTCCACGGAACAACACCTATAAGCCTTGCAGACTTCAAAGCACCCTGAAAGCTTCCATCTTTCATCTGGTTTATATACTGACAGCTGCGCTGACTGACAAGCCAGACCAGGTGATTTTCAGGAGCTGTTCACATAAAAGACAAAATGCTGGAAATGTTTATTCACCATAGAAATCACCTTGTGCCAGTGCTGCCTTCAGGGAACTTGGGACAGGTTGGTGCTGTAGGGCTGTAACCAGCAGACCGTCCTGGGGAAAAGACCCGTGGCATCTTAACGCCCTTCATCCCCGACAGAAGAGTGGGTTTACCAGCGAGTGACACAGCACAGGGCTTACAAGATAAATGCAGAGCGGCAAGTTATGCAAATCTGAAAATACATATTTTCCTAAACAGGATGACCAAGATGAGCCTGTATCTAATTGCCTGAACTAAGAATGAACCTCTCAGACTGGGGGTCAGCTCTGCCCCAAGGGAAACATCCTGAGGCTGACATTCACTGAGGCCAATTTTTCTCATTTTCCCTTGTTGGCAAACACTTAATGGAAAAAAAAAATTCCACCTCAATAAATTTCCATTTATATTTATATAATTTTTCTGTGTCACAGCCTGCCATCAGTAGTTCAGCATAAATTAGTTTATGATTAAGAGCCACCTTAAGAATTAATTTACAGGAAAACCTAAACTAGTTCTTGTTACTGGCATGGTTAAGCCTCCAAGAGCGGGGCAAAAGTCTGTGACAAAGCTGACAAGGTGGCAGCAGGAGATGTGAAGATGCACCTGACACAGGGAGCCCCTTGCTTGTCCCCACAGCTGCTGGGTCAGAGCAGCCTCCCCAGTGGGCTGGGGCTCGGGGCCGGGGCAGCAGGGAGTCGGGGAGGACACGGGCTCCAGTAGGCAACAGTTTTGCTCAAGACCACTTTTGACTGCCGTGTTATTTATCTGGCATTTGCCATAGCCTAATTTAACTTTTCCTCCCCCATTCTTAAAAGATAAAGACGTTTTATAATGGAAAATCGTAAGATCCAATCAAAAAGGTGGAGAGGCAGTGGAGAGTGTGTGTGTGTGTGCATGCATAGTGTTAAAAGCAGTTGCCAATCTCCCTCTGCACTTCATTATGAATACAAACCAGGTGGGGATGTTGTAGAGACCTGTACCAGCTGCTTTTCCTTGTTTCCACCTGCTTTAAAAACTTGACTTTGGCTAACAAAATTGAGCAACTTTTAATTAAAAAATTGTTTTGTCTTTACACCAAAGTTAAAAATAAAGAGTATATTTGATTCTTTGATTATTCTATCCAATTACTTGTCTCCTTTCCAGGGGAACACGCGCTGCAGTCTCCTCTGACTGTGGTGCTGGCGAGGCCCTTAACCTCGCATCTCTCACAGCGTAGACACATTTGTCCCCATGTAAATTGTTCACCATTAGCTCTGCAATAGCTTCCCATGGGTTTTGATGAATACCAGTGTGGAGTACAACTATTTAAGTAATGAGCAGAGGAGAGAAAAGGCTTTCTATGTAACTGTTTGGTTTAAAAACGCTTTAAAAGGCAAACACATCATGAATGTATTAGTTTTTTAAAAATCTCCCCCAAAACAGACTTCGTAAGAAAGATGTTTTAGACACCACCTTTTTCTAGGCAATGACTATATATATGCATAGTCATTTGTATTATAATTTCTGAGACTGAAAAAAAAATAACGCAAAGGATATTTCAATCTTTGAGGAGCAATTACTCAAGCCCTTTGAAAAACAACTTGGAAAATGCTCAAAATTGTAATGACTAGAAACAGCTTAAGCTCTAAGAAGTTTATCTTTCTCTCATCCACATATTCCCTCCCATGTTTAAATCCCTAGAAAGGCAGACATACAAAATAGATTGCCGAGGTTTCCGCAGAGCCCACAGTTTTATTCATCTCTCTCCAGCAGACATCTCATGCCAGTGGCATTTTGTTACCAATCCTTGGGAAACTGTAGAAGCTATCACAGAGTGTTATTAACTTGGACACTGCTGGAAGCCTGACATTCACAATACTCTTACATCCACTGTCACATGGGAGAGCTGTGCTCTGAATAAAATGAAGGGCACTTGCAAGAGTATTCATGTCCACAATTAAATAAACTATAATAAAATTACAACAGCAAGTCTGTTTCATAAATGAATGTAAGCTCCAAGCTTACACAAAGTTATGTATGTGCTACACTGTGTGCCTTGTTTAGTGATAAGAAGTATGACTCCGTATATCAGTTTTTTGTGCTTTATTGGGAGTCTGGTAGTTCTTACATCCTTTCTTTGAAAGTCACAGGAACACATCATAATCCAGGCTTTGATTTTTAGAGGATGAAGTTCTATAAGGCTGCAAATCAAAGACTGAACCCTGAAGAACTCCTGGGGGGGGGGGGAAATATCTAATCCCTCTCCTTGGTTTCCAAAGACCCAGTGTTAAAATCTGGCTCTATTTAAACTTAAAAGTATTCTCTATATGCAGGAAGATGTAACCTGAAGCCACAGGAGTTCTGCTTCTAGTGCTTTCAGGTACAGCTTCCTATATCACCTTTGCAGGCCAAAGTCGGTGCTTACAGCAGTCTATTACATCTACCCACCAACAGTGATTTTGATTAACTCCCTGGAAACCCACACTGTCTCCATTAACAGTAAGGGCTTGTCTTCTCAGCCTTGCCATTTAGGCACAAGCACAAGTCTTTGTCAGTTACCCTGCTATCCTGACCTTGTTCCACATTTTGCCCTAATGCTGCCACAGCACCAAGCTGCACAGATGTTTCACAGCTTCAGACCGAAATGCTTTGGTCACAGTGGCTTTCGCCCCAGAAGGACACAATTATCCACACCAGCAGTTCCCAAACTGTGGTTTGTAAAGCCACAGTGAGAGCTCTGTAGCACCAGGCTGCTTTAAAGTTTGAACTATAAACTTGAGAGAAATTGAGGATTAATTCCCAAAGTGCTTGGGAATGAAAGAACTTAAAAAATGAGCTCATTCTTCTGTTCTATCAGTTTCTCCACTCCTCTGCTTGACCACCACAGCTGCAAAGTGAAGTTGCAGTCCGCTATCATTTGCCCAAGTGATGGGATACCACTCACCCGTAAAGCACCATGAACAGAGCAATTAGATACCCAAAACTGACAGTAGCAGCCATGGTACAAACAGCTGCCTATTGGTCCTGTCCCCACCACTGTGCCAGACACTGCCCTATCGTGCTGGGAACACATCCAGGGCAAGCTGGGTAAAGTCATCCAACACCCTCACCTCTTCATTTAGTTGGTTGCCTTTGTTCATTATGCCTCAGCTACAAGGTTAAAAATAAACTCTTTCATCATCAGCTCCTAGTCCACTAGAGAAAAACCAGTCCAGAAAAGCCAGTACACTCTGTGCAACTCTACCTCTAGCCCTTTGCTGCTGTTATCACCAACTAGGTGCAAATCCACTTGACCACCATCTTTTCTCCAGGCAGCCCCTGCCCATGCTTGCCTATAAAGTTTGGAACTAAAGCTGTTTGACTAGTTGTTCCTAGTGTTTGCAGTCTCCATATCCGTCCTGCTCTTTCTTGGCTGCTAAAAGTAAACTGCCTTTAGTGTACAGATGTTTAGTGAGAAGTTTTGGGTTCTCAGTGGACCGCCAGCAGGCTCATTGTATGGTCAGCGTTGTGCAAGAATTTATCCTTTTCACTCAACTTTCCAAAATAAGTCTTTATTCCTTAAAAAGAAGAACATTTTTTTTTTTCTGCAAGCTTGAATGAAAAGCTTCCTTCCAACAGGGCTAGGAGAACCACAAAAAAGTCAGCTTACATTTCCCACATGCGTTATTAGCAGCACTCTCACTGAAATAGTTGCGTAAACTGAAGTAGGTTTTGGTTCGTGCTCTGATTTAGTGAGTATTGTAGCAGTTCAGCAAATTCTGACTCAGTTCATGATTCTGTCTTGCTTGAAATTGCACCCTCTGGATGCAAGACCATCTTCTACTAATCTCTTGTTGAGTTTGGGAAGGTTGCAGCAAGGCCAGGCCACTGGAAACATAGTCCATCAAATCCATTCTCTTTAAAGCAAAAAGGGAAGGAAGGACAAATTTGCAAAAACACTCTCTCACTCATTACTTTGGAACAAGAAATACAAAAGCCAAAAACTTCTTTTCATCTCTTGCCTTGAAAGAAATTGGGAGTTACGAAAGCGTGTGTCCCTGATGGATCTCAAGCTTAGAGAGATTTCCGTAGTATCTAGCCTAGTTACACCTCAAATAGGAAAAGAGCTGCTTTGTTTTCCTCTTTCAGGAATCACAAGATTGACATTTAAAAGAAGCTGCAGCGCACAATTAGCCAAGCACTCAGTTATCAGGATGTGCCAAAACTGAGGCTTTGCAGTTGACCTGCACTCCACATTCCTCACCTCTGGGAACCAGCATTATGATGCTATTTGCATAATCACTGGATTTCCCGAATGCAACTGTGCGCTTTTCCCCATGCGCTATCAAGTTGTGTCTATATTAGATAGTTGAGTAAAGGTCATGTCTAGGACATTCATAGATTCACCAGTAATAGAGGAAGAGGGGGGAAAAAAAAGATCTGAATTTTGGAGAATGGAAAGTATTAATTCTCACTATCCCTGTTTTCTTTAAAAAAAACCCACAGTGAAAACAAACAAAACAAGTAAACCCTTAAGTTAAAGGCAGTAATTGGAAGAAAAACATCTATTTATATAAATTCTGGTGGCATTGAAAATAGAGTCACAATTATTTAGTGAATATTTCGTATCTTTCTCAAGGACTGTTACAAAAGCAATGGATATGTAGGTTGCTCTCCATCTGCACAGAATATTATTAAAATAATGCTACTAATTTACAGGAAAAAAAAAAGGCTCAATTTTCAGTGAGTCTATAAGCAGGGACCAGGGTGGGAACAATGAATAGAGATGGTGAGGCATCTCAGTGGTGTTGCTGCTCAATGTTGAACCCCAGTGTCAAGTGGCAAAGGCAGCAAGATTCAAACCAAGGAAGAAAGGTGTAAGCACACACACACACAGAAGCAGAAGGGAGGGGAAAAGCAGCCTAATCAAAACTAACAGCAGGATTTCTGTTCACACTTCAAACCAAGAGCAGATAAAGCCCTTCAGTTTCGTTTCTTGAAAGAAAACCCCTGGAGTCCACGTAGAGAAGTACTCTGCAAAGAACCAGCAATCCTTTGAATTCAGTCATTTGCAGAAGAGCCACCTTCCTTCCACCTCCCTAAACCTTCTTCCCCTTTCTCAGTCATTTATCCATTAGGAGTACTATTACACACTTACTGACCTTTTATTTTAGATGGCAAACCCAAGTGTTCACTTCTGGATCCTAAAGGTTCATTACCCGTACTCGTTTTAAACCACTTCCCACCGTCTCTCTCTGATTTTCAAGATGTTGATTGAACTACATCTCTTGAGAAGTCTAGGTATTCAGCATCTTACCTTTTTGTTAAAAGGTATGTGTACCTCCTGGCTTCAGTTTGTTCCAGTCTGATGAAACCACCCCTGGAACTTTTTCCCTGAGGCACATTTTACTAATTTAGGGTCAGCATCACAGAAGCTATTTGGGAACCCAAATAATTTGGACAGGCACCCAGTGAGACTTAGAGGAATCTCCAAAAAGCCTGGACAACCCCCTGAAAGCCATCAGAAAACTGGAACTTGACTTGTTCAGGCACTCTGGTGCATTACATCAGTTGCAGTTACCTTTTGGGTACCCAGATACCACTAGGCCCAGCCTCACAGCCACCAACACCATTCCGGAAACAGTAAATAGGGCTGTAAAACCCCAGAGTACGCCCAGCGCTAAGTCAAGATTCCCAAAACTCGTAGCAGCGTATTGCACTATTCTGTCAATGCAGCAAGACTTTGCCAATTGCAGTCTTAAGTTTCTCAAAAAGAAATACCAGTATCCTTCTCAGAAAAGTTTCCAAATATTTCGAGTAGGACTACAAAGGGATGCCCTGTAACTCCACTCAGTTCCAACCCAGCATTAAAACTTCAGCCTCTAAGTGCTAAAAATCTTTCAGTGCTTTAACCAGAGCATATCTATCATACAGGAGGGAGGAAATCTCACCAAACCTCAACATGCTGTGGAAATTCTAAAAATAAAGTAGCAAGACTGTTTTCTGCAAGATGTATTACTTTCTGCTGGAATTTTTGCAAAAGATAGGATTAGTTTCAAGCTGTCTTGCAGCATGATCAAGGGCAATGTAAGGATAATAATTAAGTGAATTCTATTGCTAGCTGTCACTAGTGGTAAATACAATGCGTAATTAAACAAATGGTACCTAGACTGCCTGGAGGAAACAATTATTTAGTGCTTTCATTAGGACAGGCTCATTTCTCTCAAGTTTTTTCATTACATTCTCACATTTCACAAATCCACTGAAAATCAACAGCTTTATACCAGCTCCTGTGGCTGCAGCTGCCCAGGAACTGCCTGCTGGGAACAGACCCAATGTGCATCACCAGACAAGCTCCCACCTTGCGAGTACAGAAGGATCTGCATCTCCAGAAGAACACAGGTGAAAACCTGGACCAGGTTCTCCAGGCCCAGCAGCTCGAAGACCTCCCTCAGTGGGTAGTCAGAGAGCGGCAGCTCGTTGGGCCCAGGTCTCTGGCAAATGATGGGCTCATAAACCCCATAAAACTTCAGCGACCTCCCTGGGGGTGGCAGGGGCACCTCGTAGAGGATGTTGTGGATGTAGCTCTCCAGGGGCAGAGGTGGTGGCTGCTGGGAGGTCACTGCCTTATAGAGCTGGATCAGGAACTTCTTGCAGGCTTGCATGAAGGGCAGAGGGGTGATGAGGCATATGCATTTGGAGACATACAGCGTGTCTCTGCTGATGTCGTAGGAATTGTACCGCTGGAGCTTGGCGAGGGAAGTAGCGTCTCCCTCGTCGATGCTGCTGGCCAGGGAGTCCATGCTGCACGAGGAGGAGGCACAGACGCTGCTGTATTGCTCTGCGTTGTGCATCTGGTAGAGCGTTTGCATGGCTGTGCAGATCTGCTTGCTTGTAACCTCCTCATAGAATGTGAGCACAAACCCGTACGTGCGAGAGCCATCTTCTCTGGTGATGATGAACGAATGGAGCTGTGGATCTCTGTTATCTGCCTGTGTTCTGAAAGACAGCCCTTTGGGCATACACAGCTAGGAAAAGAGAAAAGAAACATACGTAGTTATCAGAGCTACAATTTTATTTTTTTGCTTTCACTTTACAGGGACATTCTTTTTTTCTACCACATCATAACAACCTATTTATCATTAAACACAACCCAACTGAAAAGCAGTCCAAGAACAAAGAGCCTAAAACTGGTACTACTTAAAAGAGGAAAGATGCATGATGAAGAAAGGAAAAGAGCCTCCAAAATCACCCATCTGTTAAGTCATTATGACATTTCTTTGTAAAATTATTTTCACTACTGAATAGCCTTTGTCTCATTTACTTAAGCATCATACAAAGACATCCAGTTTTGTTCTCATTCGCGTATCATGACCACAGTACTCTAAAATCATCAAGCCAAGGAGGCACCTTATACCACTAAATTCAAATTACAGACTTCTGTAAATTCTTTGACCTTCCCTAATTTTCTTAAAACAAAAGAAAACAATTGACTACAGCTATTACATTTACTTTCTTCCTTAAGTGCGACAAAATACAGCTTAGACTGGAAGAAGGAGAGAGAGAGGGGGAAGGGAAACACCCCAAATCTATGAAAACACTGGTTTTGACTTACTAGTCAGCAAAATCTTTTGCAGTGATTCTACTACACCGAGTGTTTCTCTGAAACATAGCCCTAGTTACAACTTGAGGCATTTTTCCAGGCATTCCTCAGGAATTCTATCAGCCATCTAATACAAAATAACAAATATCCAGCAAAACATGTTTCAAGGCGCATCAGCATGAAACTCCTTATGTTCTAGCTAAATCAGTACATTTATAGACAAAGAACTAAAGCTTCCTTTGTACCTTCTATCTGAAGAAAAGAAACAGAAAGAAGAGGGGGAGACCCTTCAAAGTGCTCCTGATGTTCCAAAAGACAACACTAGAAGCCAATTTTGCCATGGGATGTGAACCTATATACAACCGAGCACTTCCCTTAATGTTTCACCCTGACCAGGAGTAATTTCTTCTGATGGCAGCAGAGGTAAAGAAAAATAATTATATACTTTCAGAGACATCCTGTCCTGAACTTCACCAGTGCCCCATGCTGAGACCATTCAACAGCCTGATAAAGCTGCTGCCAGACCTGCTGAGATTTAGGTAAGTGGTCCAGACTCATAGAATCATAGCATCATTAAGGTTGGAAAAGACCTCAAGGATCATCAAGCCCAAACGTCAACTCACACCACCTAACTCACTAAACCGTGTCTCTAAGCACCACATCTACACACGTTTCTTGAACACCAGGAAGGATGGTGACTCCACCACTTCCCTGGGCAGCCTGTTCCAATGCCTGATCACTCTTTCAGTGAAGAAATTTTTCCTAATATCTAGCCTAAACCTCCCCTGGTGCAACTTGAGGCTGTTTCCTCTTGTCCTATCGCGTGCTACTTTGAAGAAGAGGTCAGCATCTACCTCACTACAACCTCCTTTTAGGCAGTTCTAGAGAGTGGTAAGGTCTCCTCTCAGACTCCTGTTCTCTAGACTAAACAACCCCAGCTCCCTCAGCTCCAGATCCTTCACCAGCTTTGTTGCCCTTCTCTGGACCTGCTTCAGCACCTCAATGTCCTTCTTGTGGTGAGGGGCCCAAAACTGAACACAGTGTTCAGGGTGCAGCCTCACCAGTGCTGAGTACAGGGGCACAATCACTTCCCTAGTCCTGCTGGCCACACTGTTTCTGATGCAGGCCAGGATGCCGTTGGCCTTCTTGGCCACCTGGGCACACTGCTGGCTCATGTTCAGCTGGCTGTCGACCAGCACCCCTAGGTCCCTCTCTGCTGGGGAGCTTTCCAGCCACTCTGCCCCGAGCCTGTAGCATTGCAGGGGGTTGTTGTGACCAAAGTGCAGGACCCGGCACTTGGCTTTCTTGAACCT